>JBBPLC010000013.1:0-261424 GCA_038089535.1 Hemileccinum rubropunctum | reverse complement strand
ACGACTTCGATGATTTTACATCTTCAGTAAGCTACTGGGTCATCGTTGTCGTACCGTATCTTTTGTATGCCTTCGTCACAAATCACACCCAAGAGGTCTGCGAAAAAATTTACAAGGCGAGCATCCACCGTCGCCTCGATGCTATGACCTACCTCACCTTCGCCGTCTCGCGTAGATCCCAGTCGCCTTGGCAATGTGGAACCAAGTCGGTTCAGAATGTCAGGCTTTCTTTCTCCCTGCTGTTCAAATTCTGATCAGAGAAAACACCTTTAGCCGTTTTGCTCATTCGTACATATGCTTTCTTCAACCGAAACGTGTATCTCCTTCTGGTGCTTATTTGTGCCCTATCTGGCGTGGTTGCATACCAGCTCTACGTGGACGCGTCACAAATGATACGTCAGTGAAATTGAGATACGTCTATGTCCCTTAATTATTTACCCTCAGAATAGTTTTAGCGTTCGTCACTCCCCCATACGTGAGTGAAGAATCAACAAAATTAAGCGTTTAGGTCACAAATTCCGTCCAGGGCCCCTGTTTCCCGGCATCCAAACCACACTCCGCGCATCTACTTGGTAACGACAGATCATACCGTTTGGATAACTGCTAAACATGCTTTATGTAGGATTTTTTGTGCGTCCTGTCCGGGGTACTAACATTCGCATGTTAAAATATTGAATAAGATCGCCCCGCTCTTGTTCGATACCCTCGTCACAGCCATGACAGTTTGGAAGGCTTTCCACATTCGTATCAGAAACGGAGGAGCAAATAGTAAGCTCATTCAGACGTTCCTTCGCGAGGGTAAATGTCGCATATATGCACGTTTCGCCGGATACAGTAACATTTCCCTCAGGTGTCTTTTATTATATCTTGATCTCGATCGCAAACTTGGTGAGTTCGAATAAGAAATATCTAGTCTTATACGTGCTCACTGGTGTCATGACAGATAAACGGAATCTTTTACCTTCAGTGAGACCCTCCTCGTATCTTCCCCCAAAATGCTCACTTGTATGGTTATCTAGACCGCGTCAGGTTATATCTGCGCTGAATATTCCCCTTAGTGTCATGATGGCACCATTGCTTGCTTGTCGTCTTGTGAGCTTGCCGATGCTGAGATTCTGACGTAGTCTTGACCGCGTTTCAGATTCTGGATCTGAGGGAACGGGGTGCAGAAACAGTGTCCCATTCGGAGGGTACAGGTGTAGGCGCATTCGCAACCAAATCTGGGGTGACTACCTCGTCCAATGGCCAACCCCATGTGAAACGTGGGGGGCTTGGGATACGTCACCGCGGCCCCGGGTCCACCATCGCCTCGAACATCATGTTGAGTACGATTGGGAGCATTCAACCCGATCTCGAGGCCCCTGACGTCGAACTGGACGAGATGCATTGTGAATCCGACATGGGGTTTGCTGGCAATAGTTCTCGATCCCTTGGTTCGCTTGAACACACAGGCCCAGCCCCGGCTTACAAATCGATCGAGCTGGGATTGGTCGCAGGGCGCGGTAGCGCGAGCGACGGGGGTGAAGCAGGAACCGTGTCGGGGATTCGTGTTGATGTCGAGAAGGTGATGTCGACGGTGTGATATTCATTCCGTTTCCCTTTATTTCGGAACGGCATCGGATTGATCCTGCTGATGCGGTACTTATTCTCTTGCACGTGTTTCTTTTGTTCTTCATGATGGCCTAAGGAGTGTTCACTCTCGTTTTCTAGAATACGATATTCATGGGCTGGAAGGGATAAGCAGTGCTTTCCCGAATCCTCTATGTTCTTTTTTAGAGTAGCTCACTATATCTTCTGGGGCTCCGATGCTTATCGAATCCATCCAAATTTGGAATACCCGGATCCTCCTGCAACCACAGTGGGCTTAGTCAGCGTTACAGCATCTACAAGTTCCAACGTTCTTGCTCAGATGTCCAACTTAGACCCTCCCATATGCTGCTCGCCTTGCCACAAGAGATTCTGCTACACATTCGTGCGTCCTATACTACTTACGCAACCGTGTTGACTCACTTGCATTTTAGTCTCGTTCTTGGATATCCCAGACCTTGCTGCGCTGTCGCGTGTTTCCAAAGCTCTTGCTTTGCTGACCGCCGATCCAGTGCTCCACCGTACACGTTTGAGAGTAGTAGCTCCTTCACGCATTCGACACTCCCTCTTTGGTCGGAGTCCAGAGGGTATCCTCCTCAGACCAACTATTTCAGAACTTGTGCATCGCGGCGTCATGCGTGGACTCCAGATTGAACGGAGACTGCGCACGGGTGCCTATCTATACTCTCCTCACGCAAGTGTCGCGGAATACCTCTTTTCCACTTCTAAGTCTTACTCATGTTTCGTCCCAGGCTGCGGAGCAATACGAGAGTACCCTGCGCATTCAGCAGATACACACCAAGGTCTTGTTGTCTTCTTATCTCCGCACTCGGCTGTCTCCGCCCACTGCGCTCAAATCTCTCCACTACTCACACGTTTTACCGGACATCGAATCATCCATACTCTCCGTTTCCCGCTCCCTCTTGCCGGTGGTGCACAAATTGAAATGGAGCATTCAGAAAGATAAGATGTCCAGGGTCATCCGAGCGCATACCTTTAGTGCGATAAACTTGAATGAATCGCCTCGTCCCTTCAACGGGAGTTTTGGTATATGGGCTGAATTAAAGGGGTCAAGTGTCTTTGGAGAGTCTGAGAGGGTCCGACTAGCTGTGTGCCCAGACGTGAGGAAAATGATCAAGTTTTACGAAGACATGGCATGACGAGCGATTGGACCAAGCTCTTATAGCCTCGATATTAGCTGTTGTATCATTCTATGTTTATATCGTCTAACAGGAGATTCCCATTCTAGGAAGTGAATGGAGACTCAGTTCACACCAAATTGATCGTGATCGACTACCAGACCTCAAATCTACGCTGCGAGAGATGGTTGATGTTATCCACGAGCAACCTCCGAAGCTCATTATCGAAGTATGCGTGGATTCAGTCGAATCAGCAATGGCGTTGGTGCTTAATGTAGCAGAGTCTCCTTCTTGATTGACCCTCGTCGACTTTCCGCAGTGCTGTCCGTGGAGGAGCAAACCGCCTTGAGCTGTGTAGTAATCTGGGCTGTGGTGGGGGAACTACACCAAGCATTGGCTTACTCCAGTCTGTAAAGAAGGCTGTTCCAAATGTTCCCATAATGGCATGTATGTTTTTCAAGTTCTGTGGCGGATGATAACCATCCATGATGGCAAGGTCATGGTTAGACCTCGCACGGGGGACTTTGTATACAGCGAAGGAGAACTGGGTGTCATGCTCCAAGATACTGCTATGTTCAAGGAGTATGGCGTGCAGGGTGTCGTTTTTGGGGTGCTCACTCCCGCTGGTGATGTAGACGAAGGTCAGGTCAGAAAGTGGGTATCGAAACCTTTTCGCAACACAAGATTGACTTTAAGATAGGCTGGTTTCAGCAGCACTACCCTTGGAAGGTGGGTCACCCTACTATGCTACCATTCGAGGCTATCCTTAGAACGTAGTTTGTTTCCATCGTGCATTCGATATGACCAACAACGTGAGGAACGGTACGTATCGATATTCTGAAGGGGATAGCCGGTCGGCGCACTCACTCATCAAAGCATGGGAAGCGCTGTCCAAGATGTCTGGAATCACGAGGATATTGACAAGGTGACTTCATCCGTTGAGGCAGTGGAGCCTCCTGGAAATTGAATGCGTTGCACCGTGACCGCAAGTGGTCATTGTAGATATGCAAGCACTCCAGAAGCACTCGAAGTGTTGACATGGATGTTCGACTCTGCTAGCGTCACATCTGTGGGGGTTCTCCCAGGCTCTGGGATTAACATATCGACCATTCCAATATTGTGCAAAGCTCTACTGCCGCACGGATTAAAGGAGATCCACTTGAGCGGAGGTAAATGGGTAGATGGTCACTCTGCATACAGACCTGACGGAATGGAGATGGGAGAGTGGAGTATTTGGAGAACTGACGAGGAGGCTGTCAGGAAAGTGAGAGATTTCGTGGATAGGGAAGCAGGATCCATGGTCTCGTCTGTTGTTACTTCAAGTTAGTTGATATGATGTGACTATCACGTGACCTGGGCCGTGTTAATCGACCGAGCGTGGCTGGAGCGCTTTCAAGATAATGGGCATTTCGCCGTCGTCTCCTTCTACACCAGAAAAGTTCGCTTGAGAGTACCAAGACAAAAGGACAGTACCTTTCAAATGACGATGAAGCGAGAGTTGGAATCTTTGACTGGGGAAGTTGACCTGGACAGCCCTCGGACGAAGCGACGCAAAGAGCTCCCCGCGCCCGCGGAAGCCCCATTCCCGGCAGTACGACCCTCCACGACAACAAATCCCAGCGACGGCAATGCAGTTGTTCAGGGTGCGGAGGATAGCAACGTCAATGCAGGGGTGTTGAACGACCAAGCAACAAAGTTGTGGCAGACGGTCAAGGATGCAGTCAATAAAGAGTACGTTACAAACCAAGCTCGAGCGCCGCGTTGCTCCGTTTTCTTTTCTGACAGTTCTACATATGGCTGATAAACACATTTCAGAGGCAACATATGCTCTCCAGCTTTTATGCGACTTCCCTCCAAACGCCATTATCCAGACTACTACAACATCATCACCCAGCCTATCTGCTTAGACGATATCAAGAAAAAAATCGATGAAAACGTGTATCCTTCTCTCGACGAGGTTCGACAGGACTTCGAGCTGTGTTTCACCAACGCCAAACGGTACAACATGAAGGACAGTCCAATCTGGCTAGATGCCAAGTTCTTACTCGTCAGTACTCTGTGGTATTTACTTTCATCTTCTCCACTCACTTCTCTTGTGTATCTACAGAAACTCGCCAACAAGGAGTACACCAAATTAACCGGAAAGAAAGCGAAGAAAAGCAGTGATCATGATGAAAATGGCGAGGAGAGACCGGATGGCGAAGGTGACGACGACAAAAAGAAGAACAAACCACCCAATATGAACCGACTTCTCAAATCAAGGCTTCAAAAACTTGTGGAAAAGACGGACGAGGAAACGTGAGCCATGCATTTTTGCTTTATTCTGTCCTACTTTGTTCAATGCTTCCAGACATCGCGTCCTTTCTGACGTTTTCATGGAGATGCCATCAAAGAAAGATTATCCATCATACTACAAACAAATCAAGCGCCCGATGTGTCTTGAGTACATCTTCGTATGTCTTAATTCCCCCTCATGAGAGGCTGCGCTTACCTTTGTCGTAGAAACGGTTGAAACGCAAGGAGTATGTTACCTCTGAGGAGTTCGCTAACGAGGTCGAACTGGTGTTTTCAAACGCCCTCGAATTCAATCTGGATCACAGCCAAATATGGGAGGATGCTAGTATCCTCCGGGTTGGTTGACCTTGTGTTGTGTTGTCAGAAGCTCACACCCGTCATAGGACTACTTCCGCCAACTCATGTCCGATTTGCCGCCGCCGCATGCCCTCCCAAGATATGCGAAGACTGCAGGTAAAATCAAACTGAAAGTTACAAGTACGCCGTCCGGTCCAACGGCGGTTATCCCGCAACTGTCAGCAGATAGCTCGAGTACGAAACCTGTACAAGATCACTCAAGTTCCTTGACCTTTCGGTTGCCTGGTTCGGGCACTGCCGTCAAGAATCCCGCCCAGGCGCTTGAATCATGGCCCAAACCAACCCCAAATCTAGTTGTCACACCTGCGGCAGGAGTTCCCGTGGTCCAATCTCTTGGGTCAAAGCCTACTCCTACTCCTACCCCTGTTTCGGCCACTCTGGCCTCAACTGAATCTTCGCGTGTACCGACCCCTGTTCCTGTTCCTGCTACTTTAACGGCCGTGTCATCGTCGAAAGCTAATGCAGTTTCCCCTCAAGTCGCTGTTCAACAACCTCAGCACTCGTCCGCTCCACAGTATACGCACTATCCCAACGCAACATACCATCCAGCAACACAGCCCGTCACTGCCACCAAGTCCTCCGTGGCCACAACTGTGGCACCAACCAATAACCTTCGTAATGCACACTCTGTCTCGAGATCCCCTGCACCATCGCTTAGTGGCCACAGACCCTTGAAGGAGGTTTTTGTCACTGTGAAACCTCAGAGAAGATCCTTTTGGTTGGACCATCGTGATGGTGTCAGATCATGGGCAATGAGGCTTGGCCGTGGAGAGATATCTCTGTCCATCTCGGAGATCAAATTTCTTAGGGACGAGGATCGGGATAGTAGCGATGAAGATGCCGACGTCCAGGATCTCGAGGAGGAAGAAGAGGAACCGGTGCCAAAGAAACGTGGTCGTGGTCGCCCATCAAAGAACTCGAAAGCCAAGGCTAAAGTAGTAACAACAAAAAAATCTGACCTCGCAGGAAAGAAGACTTTGAAGGCGGCATCCCCGTCTCGCGAGAGCATTCAGATTGTGTTGAATGGTAAACCCGTCGGTGAGAAACCCGAGGAAGAAGGAGTATGGGATATGGAGTTACAGATCGGTACGAACCTTTTAGAAGTAGGGGAGAAGGGTGGTTATGTCTGGAAAGTGTACCTGGAAAGAGTGACCACTAATTGATTATATCTTCTGATCATCATAATCGTTTATTACTTAATGGTGTATCTCATTGTAACCATTACTCTACCAAGTCACTAGTGATTCGACTGTCCAATACATAAATATCCCGTTGGTTGTGAAGGGGAAAACAGAAAAATCAATTTCTAAGTGCTAGCGGCCTGTCATCGTCAGATACGACAATGACCTCATCACTGCAGTCCGATCCATAATCCCCAGTATACTCAGCGCCCTCGGGCTCGTAAACCTGGTATCTTCCCGTCCTTTCCATCTCATATTGTATATACTCCCTGAGCATTTCCTCTCTATTTATGGGACGAACTTCATATCCTTCCGATCCACGTCGTATTGTCGGTCGCTGGTGCTTCTCAAAATCCAGATCATTCTCTGGAGAGTAAGACCGGTGTAGATAGGCTTCGTGCTCAAAGTCTGGATGGTAAGGTGGAAGTGCAGATGTGTACGCTCGAGTAGGCAATCGTGCATCAGTAGACCGCGGGAGTGCGTTGGAGGGATGAAGGGCAGGATTGACGTTGCCATTTTCATATGTCCAGGGACTATCGGGGAGCTTGAAGGGTTTTTGGTTCTCAAGAGCCGGGTCTCTTGGAGGCCATGCTCTGACATCATGGTCTGTGATGACGGGTGAGGCGAGCATCAGTTTTTTATGCACCCCGAGATGGGACAGAAGGCACCACAGACACTGAAGGGACGAGGAGGACACCTGTCCTACAGCTTCCGCTACACCCGGCGCGATGCAGGAACATCATGCGACTCACCATTTCCAGTCGACAATTGGAATTTAAGGCCGGTCCCTGGGGATACTGTGGGACAACACCAAAGAAGTGGACTGCTGCCCAGAATCGAAACTATGTTCCTCCAGACTCCGAGATCCTATCCAGAAGTGAGTAATTCATTGCTGAGAGACCTGGGGACATACGTATGGAAACTTGATCTGGCAGCGAAATAAGCAGTTGCAGAACGTTCAGACGGAAGTAGCGCACCTCCTGGATCTTGCCGTGGCGTTTAAGTGTAGCGGCCTTGTCTTTCTCCCATCCTTCAATCGTGGTGGTGTTGCTTGTCAAGTTACAAAAATGATATATACTGCATGCGTGCTATCAATTTAAAGTTCTGGTGGGGGACGAAAACAAACCTGAAAGCACCGACGGCAAGGATAACTGGAACTACGATCACATAGTTCATAATAATGCAAAGGAATTCGAAACCAGACAGATCGCCCTAGACGGATTCAACTTGGAGAAATCTTGGCAGTTGGATGACGCACGTAGTATCCCTTTCTCATTGTAGTCATAACCCTCCGTGTGACCATGAAAAGGTGATAGATGCATGTGACATCCACGTAGAACAAGAAGCGAAGAAAATGAGCATAGTTGAAGTGACCAACGCAATTATTTATCCAGGGGCAGTGGTGATCTGAACCAGGATGATGAGGCATGCGGTAAATTAGCCAAAAAGTGGCACGAACCCATCCGAAGCACGCATCTATGTAGATGAGCCAAGTCAGAAATGTCTGATCCAGGGGAATATGGCGACGAACCGATTGCATTGTCTACAATGATGCGACCTTGGGGGCTTGTATTTTTCACAAGTCCGACAGTATCTCGGGCCACCCGTGAGCTTCTTGACTTCGTATCCCTCTCCAGAAAGAAAGTCGGGCTCCTGGACTCCATGTCAGATGATTTCGAGAGGGAAAGCAACCAATGTGACCCATCCATCGGGAACCCGGCCTGGGTCAGTGAATATGCATAGGTAGTAATTCCACAGTAGCATGAACGCTACCAAACTGCAACGACGTGTGACTGCACAGTCGAATAGATAGGGAAACGGGCTTACTTGAATGGCACGAGGAGTGTTATGAGCTCGACGGTCCATTCGCGACCGTACCAAGGCCATACGACGAATAGTTGTGAAGTGAGAACGGGGAAGAGTATCAGAAACAGCACGAAGCTGATGATGAGGTGGGCCAAGAAGGGATGCATAAGAGAGTTGCGACATGTCCCAAATTGGCTCTTTGTCTCCTACCATGCTGGAACTCCGTGCGTGGCCTTCATGGCGCTCGTTACGGTTTGCTTCGCAGCTTAGCCAGAGCCCAGCTGTTGGTCGGCTCTCGTGTATGTGTTTCTATAGACCCTCCCAACCAATTCCTACTGACACTAGACCTAGCCGTAAAACCGACGGCGACGACAACTGAGAGTGGGAACAAGCTCACTACTATTCTGTCGCGTACGGTTCAAATGATGTACTTGACTCGTGCCAATCTCAACGCATTTATTTTCTCTAGGCTTAAGCGATAAAACGCAGCCAACGATCCATCGTAGTCCTGATGCACACGCTCAAACTGAGTCTACTCTGCGCGGGAAACCTCGCCCTCGTGCCACTTCTTTCATTTCAACTCGGTCTGCGCAGCAAAGAGATCAAGCGGCTGAGAAATGGTTCACAAATGTTCGAAAAGTTGACATTGACAACGTGAACCAACGGGACGACCTCAAATCGCTGCCCCGCAAAAAACTCACGGGATCTGAATATCCGAAACGGCATGAGATGAGACCTAGGACAAACCTGGATGCATTGTTTGCTCCCCACACTTTTCGCGCCGCTACCTCATTGCGAGTCCAAACCAAGAGAGAACTGGGGGGCGACTACACCAGCTACCTTCCCAGCGGATGCGCTGATCCATATCGGCTCCCCGTAGACTACGCTCGTTTGGTTCTTGGCCGGAACAAGCACATACCCTTGGATGCACAAACGGGTGCCTTGAGTATCGTCGAGGAAGCAATTCGGGGAAGAGCATCCAGGCAGGGTAACTCCCATTTCTACTTTCATGCTCCAGCTGGCACTAACTTAGTTGATAGATCGTGCCGTTGTCTAGATTATTGGGCGAGTCCTTTTTCACACCGTCCTCATGGTTGCTACATGCTTGGTAAACCGAAATAAACATAAAACATGAGAAAACTATGACTGCGGGGATATCTGCGCAGGATGTAACGTAGGTGGAGACGAGTCCTCGTGTAATGGGACGGGAGGTACACTAAGATCTTTTTGTCCATCAACGACACTAGTTGTCGGTGAACGCGGCCGAATCCACTCCGGAAGCTCAAAATCCCTCACTTCCTCCAAGTTCGGTGGAACTTTAGTACCAAAGGCAGTGACATGTCTTTGTGTCTTCCGCACGTTCGGTGCAGCTTGATTACGGAGAGCCCATTGCATGAGTACACATGGTTCAGCCTTGGACACAGAAGAATGGGGGGATCTTGTGGCATATTCGGGGCTGTCAGTGGAACAAGGTGATTCCGCTTCGGCCTGCGATGTCCGATGGCGTTTGTAGGGCCTGTCAGAAGACACTGATAATGTATCCGACGAAACTTTGGAGAACGGTTTCATAGGCGATAAAGGAGTGTGAAGAGTGTTTGAATTGGTTCCGGGTGAGCTTACTCGGAACGACGGGAGATCATTGTGGTCTTTGTAACGGGTTTGTGGGACCTTGATCTTTAGAATGATTGACGGAGCACTGGGCTTTGGGGAAACTTGACCTGGCAAATCCCTTACGGATGCATCGGGCTCTTCTGAACTGCACACATCAGATGCTTGCGGGTTCATGATACTGGATCTACTGGCGCCTTTAAGATCTGCAAGCTTTTTGTCGGAAGGAAGAAGGGTTCGATAACGCTCCTCCAGAACAGACGCGATTTCAAGCATTTCTTCCCGCCGCCTCTCTCCTTCATTGTGGATCGGAGCAACATTGATCTGGGTACCAGACAAGCTGACTTCTAACTTGTCTCCGTTTGATGCAGGTGGTGGGGAGAAAGATGCAGCAGGCAAACCAAGGAACGCAGAGTCATCCATAACCTTGAGCTGTTCGATACGCTCCCTGAGTTTATACTGCTCGTGTTTTAGCTTCTCTTTCTCGCGTAGTCGTTGCCGCTTTTCAAATATCTCGTATTTCCGATGTCGTTTCTCGTACGTTGCATCGGAAGTGTCTGCATTATCCTGCTGGCGACACCGGGAACGAATATGATTACACGTCATACAAGACCAGGATATACGCACCTCTCCGGATGACCGAGGTCTGAAACGCCCTCCGACAGTTGCATCCTCCGACAATAAGGAAAACTCGGGAGTCTGAATGTTCAGCTGTTCGCGATAGGCCTTTATAACATCAGACCGGTCAAAGTAACGTTGATTGGCCAAGGTGTTGAGTCCAAAGCTCGCCGACTTTGATGGAGACTGGAGCAGTGCCGCATTCGTTGTCAGCAAGAAAGGTGTGTCGGCGGGAATGAGTGGCTCGTTGTCGACTGTATAAAAAATGAGCACGAAGCAACGACAAGGCGACGGCAGGTACGAACGTCGACGTTTTTGTGCATCCAAAATCATAAGGTCCACATCGCAACTTCCTATCCCAGGGCCACCGCGACGCGAACGTGTTGGTAGAACACGTTTTTGACGAGGATATGAAGTTGTTAGATGGGATACGTCCGCCATGGACGTCTCTGGCGCTTGCCAGTGGCTGCGTTTCCACAACACCGACAACGAACGTTGGCCAAAGTGTGATGTCCAAAGCCGAGATCGAGGTCGTCGTGGAGGAAATCACGTCTGATGGAAGTTGTGGACGCGAGCAGTACAATAGCTACGACTAACTAAAACGGTCTTGTCTGGTTCATCAAGGACGAACGGAGGACCCCTCGACGAACACCCAGCCATCAGCGCTTAACGCGTGTACCGCATCCAAGATATTTTCCTTTGGCACCAACACATGGTCGGTGTCCCTGGACGCCCATGTAGCTCAGATCTAGTTGCGACTCGCAAAGAGGTACTCACCAGGTAGAAATCATAAACACCGGGATCCCAGCATCCTTCAGAGGTGTTGTAAAGGCACAGACCACGCCCGTCAGTTCTATCTACCAGTCAGCGCACAGGAAACCCGATCAGACGAGGGTATCGACCAAATTCCATCGGACCCGCCATCTTGATGCATCTCCACTCCTTTTTCTCCTCTTCACTGGCAACTCCTACCTCACGGACGATGGAAAGCTCTTCCGCCGTTCGAGTGATCGAGATGACCCCCGAGGTTGTCTTGGGCGAGGTCAATTCACGGACAACATCGGATGGTATTTCATCCGTGGAAGCATATTTTTGGGTAGAAAATGTCTGCGCCAGAACATGTAGATGAAGGCATGGGTGGTTGATGGGAGGGGGCATGAGATCAATGCGTTCGGGATCTCTTAGCTCCAAACGGCTTTCTACACCATATATTGCAAACTGATCAGCACTCGGGAACTGCCGCCAGCGTAAATATCTTGGAACCGAGATGACAGTACTACGTGCATGTTGTGAGAATGGCCACGTCAACCTAAATGATCAAAATCCCAAAGTGATTCCGAGTTACTCGACCGTCTGAGGCGTGGTGTCGTTGATAAGGCTGAGGTTGTTGAAGTTCGCTGTTGACTTGGCTGAGTAGAGAATATCAGATAGTCGGGACAAAGCAATAGTTAGTGGCGTACCTCTGGATAACTTGCCGAAACTGTGGTGTGTTTGAGTTGATACCAAGACAAAGGGTGATGATGTACGGCTTTCTGGGGTTTGTTGAATTGTACGCGTACATGTTGCTGTAGTTGTGGCAGACAGACACTGATACGTGCAAGTGAGTTGTTGAGGCGACACGTAGCGAGCTCTCGAGTGATGTTACCGAGATGTTTGGGGGATAAAAAAATTCAAAGCCCATAGTTCCAACTTGAGCACTCCAACCACCAATTCGTTCGACAAGAAATAATTGGAGCAAAGAACAGGAGACGTCACTACAACAGCATCAGGTGTTCCGCACCCCCTTGCAAGGTAATATACGAACTCGACTATTGCATGCTATTCAGCCTGACTTAGGAAGGTACTGAACTCCACTGGATGGACAAGAGCTGGAGGACCCAGGAGAATCTAGGTGATCATCATCAACACCGAGGTCTTGAAAGTGGAACAATCGCGCTCACCGATGGGAACAAACGTGCCATCAATGACTGATCCCTGTAGGTTGAAGTACCAACTAATCGTGCTCAAGCCGCCGTCGGAGCAGCCGACATTAGGAGTATACTGCGTCAAGATCATCTCCATAACAAGCTCCATTTTACTGACATGTTACTTACACCTTCGGAACCTGTCTGAAGCGCATCAAGGATATCCGACAACTCGTAGGTTTGAGACGTGGAAGGCGTAATACCAGCGTTTGCGAGCCAAGTGTATGTCGGGAGTGTCTCGAACAGCTCGACAATTATCTGGCAATATGCTACAGCCTTACGACGCGTCAGCCGTGGAAATCCCAAACATCAGCAACCTACCTCGGCTCCTCGGGGACTGCTAGATGGGAGGCAGGAAGGCTCAAGCGTACTGTCAGGAGCCCGAGATCAGAAACCGCGGAAATGAAGACAACCCGTATTCTCTACCTAAAGCACGTGCCATGCTTTGCCCATTCATGCTAGACTACTATCAGCGGGCATCTACACGATCAGAATATCAACATAACGTACATCCCAAAGTTCCTCGTTGGTACCATCCGCGTTCAACCAGTATTGTTGCATGTAGTCCAACGTAGAAGTAGCGCCCTGATTTGAGAGAAGCTGAACACGACGTCACCACGACGCCCCACTCGGAAGTCTTTCAGAGGTTACACACCTGAGCGATATCGTAATTGGCACGGGATGAGTCACAACTCTCCAGGTATGCACCATCACAACTGTTGATGGGAGTAATTGATGAGTGTGAGTTGTGCATATTCGTGTAAACGAACGAACTCGTCGTTCCACAAACCTGACATCTATGTAAGACTCGACGCATATTGTGTTGTGAAGCGGCAACTCACCGTGGATAGTCCAACTATCGGCAGGGCTACCAGCGACGTCGGTGTCCCAGAACTCGAGATCACGGTCAGTCACAAAAGGTTTGGTTAACGAGGGAATACCTGTGTTTGCAACAACAGGCCCTTAGATTAAAGCGAATCAGTAGTGGCATGTTCAGACATGGCGGTTAACATACGCCTGGAGATTCGGTGCAGCATGTGTTGGACGGCGTATTAGTCTGACAAGGAGTCACACCAGATGTAGAGCAGCCGGTGCTAATATTGTTCAAGAGGCGGGGAATGATCGTCGCTCGCGACAACCCGAAAAGTGGAGCTAGCAGGACAAAAGACAACATCACTTCGACGCCGAGCTTCAACAAGACCCGGGTATATATGCTAGTGGACGCTTGCACATATTTGTTGACTTATCGGTGTTGGTCTATGCCCGCCTTGCTCGATTTTGGTTGTACAATGACTGAAGATCGATAAGCTTCGTATTCGGTTCACTCCAACTGTCCACGCAGCTCTTCCATGCAGAGAAGGCTGGCCATATGGTCTGCTATGAAAAATTCCCCGTTGGGGCTAGCGCGAAAATAGCTGGCCGCACCTATCAAAATTGGAGGACAAATTGGTGCAGAAGGTTTCCTTGGATGGACTGTTTCGATATACTGTTGTCAACTCCAACGATACTGAAAGTGGAATGCTTGCCAATAAATCCAATTCGAGGCTCTGCGGGTGCTGAACTACATCGGTCTATACGTATCCCCTTCACCTT
Source organism: Hemileccinum rubropunctum (assembly GCA_038089535.1). NCBI lineage: Eukaryota > Fungi > Basidiomycota > Agaricomycetes > Boletales > Boletaceae > Hemileccinum > Hemileccinum rubropunctum. The sequence goes on along the minus strand of JBBPLC010000013.1, from coordinate 247,276 downwards.
CAGAACCTGCACTATCGTGCGTTGTCCATCTGTCAACCCGATGCAAAGGCGAAGATGTGCGGTCATGCGCATTCTCAGCACCCCACGGAATTATGGACCCAGATGGCAAGTCAAGTCCAAACATAGATGCGAATCGGGGATTAATGTGTGGCTGGATAAAGGGTTGTCTGTAATTTGGAATGTGACTTGTCTCCGGAGAGAGCCAAGCATTCGAAGTTGGTTGGGCAAATGGATGGGATACAACCGCATCCTCGATTTGTCTACTTCCTGTAGCACACTCGACCGTCATCCGCGAGGTCGCTAAAAAAGATTGGTCTGAATCGAAGTCGAACGTGCGTCGGGATGCAACGGCGTTGTTACGGTATCCTCGCCTCGAAGTATTCCGTAACGGACGGTTCCGGGCGCCACTTCCTCGTGCACCCCGACTGAAGATGTGCCCACGGGACGCCTTAGCTCCGTCTCTATCACTTTCGCCATTGGGCTTCCCTCCGAATCCATAATTTAATTCGGAGGGGTGAACCCGAATGTCCGAAGTGGGAAAGTCAGCATACGGGTCGTCATATGGTACGGGTGATGGTCGCGATGGTTCTATGACGTGATAATCATCGTCATAAGGACCATGAGCATCATATGGGTTGGAACCGTGATATGTATCCTGAACCATATCATCAATATGGGTTCGAGATGGTGCCGCGGTAGATTGTGATAGAGCGGGTCCGCGCCTAGAAGAAAGGATTATAGAGAGCCTCAAATGATGATGATGTGCTCACCTCCTCTTGCGCTGAGCCTTGAAGGCAGCCTCTTTCTCGTCGTCAGAAAATTCAATCTCGTCATCTGCGGGTTCCTCATCATGGATATTACTAGCGTCGTTGCCACGTAATTTTTTGAGCTGGTCTACAAACACAAAGTGACTGCGTTGTGGGACATGAAATACCTCGCGGGACAACCAAACTTTGTTGGTGTCCAGCGAATACTGTTGGTTAAACTTGACCTGGTAGAGCGGTCGGGACGTTGGACCGAACGTCTCGTATATCTGACACCACATATAAGAGTCAAAATAGATTCATGCAGAAACAAACAAACTCACGTATCCAAGAACTTTTCGGTCTTCAAATACAAGCAAGGAATCGGCATCAAGAGCATGCTCGGACAAGGATTTTACATGGTCCACGGGGAGACCCCTAACAATCGCAATGTTTCCGACGACACTCATAATTTCTCCAACTTTCTCCAGTGTGTCGCATGGTTCAACTTCGGAAATAGTGGGAATCACGATATTTGGATCGAGGATTTCGTTTTTGGTCTGGAGATACGTAGCTGCCGTCGTTGTGCCTGTCTCTTCATCATCAACGTCGTCCGCAGATCTTTGTTGTTGAGGTGCCTCGTAGTCATGTCCCTCATCCGAATCAGAGGAGGAACTTGCATCTGACTCCGACTCCGAATGCAAAGCTGAATCTGATGCGACTCTGACGATTAGAGTTAATATGCCTTTTGATAGAACGCTCTTTGGATGCTCACGCCGACATTGCGCTATCCTCATCGCGAGGAACAAGATTTGCCTCCACCTCCTCTTCACTTTCTACTACTTCATCGTCCGTGCTAGCAATGGAGTCATCACTAGAATCCAGCGAATCTGGAATACGCTTTGTGGCGACGGTGGGTAGAGGGAATGTTCCTATCAGGTCTTGGATAAGGAGCAAGTCTTGTGGAACGGCAGAAGGGATCTTGAAGTCCATTTTGAAGGGGTGGGTAGCAAACCAACACCCATAGATTAGTGAGTCACGTGAGAGACGCGTATCTCAAAAATTTAACTCGTCCAACGTTGTACGGTCGCCATGTTGCTGCCTCTTTCTCGACAAAAGTTCAAGCGAACGTTGTTGACGCGTCGCATCCCGAACTTTCTATCGTATTCCACTGCTTCCAAGCCCTCGTTACACTTGGTTGCTCAGCTCCGAAAATTGACGGATGTTCCAATCTCCAAGGCTCGGGAAGCGCTTAGTTCAAGTGGGAACGACCTGCAGGCGGCGCTGGCGTGGTTGCAGCAGGATTTAACCACTTCTGGTGTACAAAAGGCTGCCAAGGTTGCCGGGCGCGAAGCACGAGAAGGACTCGTCAGTTGTTGCGTGCTCTCTTCTGGCAAGTCGTCTTCGATGCCAAGTACCAGTGGGCTCCGGGCAGCCATGGTCGAATTAAACTGCGAAACTGATTTTGTCGCAAGAAACGAACTATTCACTCAACTTGCTGCCGACATTGCACACACCACTGCCTTCCTCATGGAACACGCTGATTCACCGCGTCTTATTCAACCCTGTCCTTTGCATGTCCTCAATGATGCCCCTCTCCTCTCGCAAACACACTCGAATCTTCGGCCACCTTCCACGGTGTCTAGTTCCATTCGAGATCTAATTGCAAAAGTCGGCGAAAAGGTATCACTGAAGCGGGCAGTTGTTGTGGTTCAAAATCCTCTTCGAGATCACTCGGGGACTCTCGGGTTACGATTAGCTTCGTACTCGCATGGATCTTCCGGCTCGCACGGTCGTATTAGCTCACTTGCTGTTCTTGCGCTGAAAGCCCCTGAACTTGCAAATCATCTCGCGTCGGAGACCTTTGTGCAGGACATCGAGCGACTCGAGCGTGCCATTGCTCGTCAGATCACTGGTTTTGAGACACTCTCCATCCAGTCCACAACGGATGAAACGTCGTTGTACAACCAGCCATTCATGGCGACCGGGGGCCAACTTACTGTGGGTGCTGCCTTGCGCGAGTGGGGTCGCGAACACGGGATGACAAAGGAAGGTGACGAGGGAGGAGTGGAGGTCCTGGAGTTTGTTAAGTGGTCAGTAGGGGAGGATATTCACTAGCTTAAATTATCAACGTTGGCGTGGATCTATTAACATGATGTATTGATGCTTGTTGGCCTTCGTAAACGACTCTATAGCTCAGTGGTAGAGCATACGATTGCAGATCGTGCGGTCCCGTGTTCGAACCACGGTGGGGTCTTATTTTTATTGGTGCTTTCTTTGTGAAATAGCATCGATCGTGACTACGAAATGGATTCAAAAGTTGACTCTAGATGATTGCAGATCGTGTTGGAACCACGGTGAACTTTCTATTTTTCTAGCATGTTATGTAACGACTACTGCGGTGTCACCCTGAGAAACCACCAGCTTGTTCAAAGCTTCACCATGAAGAGAGCGGCAGGTTCAGTCATACGCCATGGAAAGGTGCGCCTGCACCAACGGCAACTATCCCAAGCATCGTTGCCGCCATTACAGATAACCACACTTCCAAACAAGATTCGGGTTGCTACAGAGTCTACTCCCGGACATTTTTCATCCGTCGGTCTTTACATCGACGCTGGGTCCCGGTATGAACTTTCCTCGACGTCGGGAGCAAGCCATTTCTTAGACAGAATGGCCTTCAAGGTGCCCGTTGTGTTGCTACAGCATTCTTCATGTCTGACACTAGAACCTGTAGTCGACGCATTCTCGCTCAGAATCCAACATGGCTACCGCGATGGACCAACTTGGAGGTCAAATTATGTGCTCATCCTCTCGAGAGTCCATCATGTACCAGTCCTCTCATTTTGACCAGGCAACCACTCTAGCGCTTTCCCTAATATCCGACACCGTCATAAATCCTGCCTTTCTGTCGGAGGAACTGGACATCCAGAAAGATGCTGCCCTTTACGAAATTCGAGAAATCGGCAACAAACCAGAAATGATGCTACCCGAGGTGCTCCACAACGTAGGGTACGGCGGAAAGGGCCTCGGGAACCCGTTGGTCTGCCCGGATGAACGCATCAGTCTCATCACCGGTGATCTCCTGCGTCGCTGTATTTCGGACTGGTACCGTCCGGAGCGAATGGTTGTAGCGGGTGCTGGAATGCAACATGAACAATTGGTTGAACTTGTCGATAAGCACTTTTCGTCGCTCAGATCACCGCCACCTCCTACACCTCCCTCTCCCCGACTACCAACCGTTCAAAGTACACCTCCGCATCTCCTACCATCTTCGTCGCCCTCACTATACAAATCCCTAACCCGTGCGGCATCGTCATACTTGTATCCGACCTCTGCTTCAAGGGAGGCACTCCCTGCGCTGAACCCGCAGTCACATTATGTCGGTGGTATCAAGCATATTCCAAATAACACGGTAGATTTTGATCACCTCTACCTCGCGTTCGAGGGTGTTGGTATTCATGATGACGACATCTACACACTCGCGACGATGCAAGTCCTTCTTGGAGGTGGAGGCAGTTTCTCAGCAGGCAAGGCTCACGTTCCTCGTGTAATCTTCGTCTAACCCTCTGTAGGTGGTCCTGGGAAGGGAATGTATTCCCGATTATATACGCACATCCTCAATCATTTCCCTCAGATAGATCATTGCGCATCTTTCCACCACATTTACACAGACTCGTCGCTCTTTGGGTTGTGGGCCTCCTTTGTGCCTGACATCCCCAAACAGCGTGGTAATACACCCGCCCAAATTCTTCCCCACCTCGTGCATCAGATTAGCCTGTTGATATACCAAAGCGTGCCAGAGGTGGAGCTTCAGCGCGCGAAAAATCAACTCCAATCCAGCCTGATGATGGCACTGGAGAGTAGGGCAGTAGAGGTCGAGGATCTCGGACGTCAGGTAGGGCCGTGAACTTGGCGCGTTCATGATTGGTTAATCAATCTGTCATAGATCCTCGTGCATGGACGCAAGATACCTGTGACAGACATGACAGCGGCGATTGACAAGGTCACCCCCGAGAGTGTCCGACGAGTCGCGAGTCGTCTTTTTAGCCCCCAATCTGGGAATAAGGCGACTATAGTTACGATGGGTAGAGGAGAACTTGGTGATTGGCAAGCAATCCTTCGCAAGTACGGGGTCGCAGGAGCTTGAGTTCGCTGTGATATTCAACTTGTTTTATGACATGGACCCCGTGATATGACCAATGGTATATCGTCGTTCAAAAATCCACTACTTGCATTAATTTCCAAAACACATCCGAATCATGCGAAAGCGTAAAAACATGCGAAACAAATTACCCACAAATGGTGGGGTAGGCGTAGTTGGTTGGGGACTGGGGTATCCATCCATATTGAAGTCCAGCTTGGTATGACCATTCATCAGCATTCTCTGCCTTCCACGTCCACTGCAACCAACCATTAGTTGCTTTCTCGTATGAAACAACCTGCGCCTCCCAGATTTGTCGGAGGAACGTCTTGTAACTCGAACTAAAGGTAGATCCACTGCCTGTCAGGCCATTACAGCTTCCGACCGCCGTAGAGCCTGGGTAGGTGCCATCGTAGCGTGAACCGACGCCACGTCCGTTCAAGTATTTGGCGCAGTCAGTTATGGCAGGCGACCATTCACCAACTAGAAGCCAAAGATCAAAGCCTGCGAGAGAAGACTGAGTTTGACAAGCAGTATTGATGTGCTGCTGGTAAGACATCTGGTTATCCTGATGGCTTCGGTTAGACAACACAAGGCAGAAGCGCTTGAATACACTCACGGCGTCAGTAAATACTTGATAAATGTGGGTATCCATAGCTACTCCATCAAAGTTCGGCGGGGTCTCAAATCCAGCCCAATAACTGAGTGGCTGGAATGCATCATGAATGAGCTCAACGGTGTTGCTTGTCTGGCTCGTGCCATACGGGTATCTGTGGAATTAGGTCGGCCTTGGCGTGGTGTGTAGATTCAGCGTTGGGATCACCTTATGTTCCCCCAAGAATCGTACCAATATTGTCTTACAGCGCTGAGGACGGCAGAGCCATCATATCCGGCGGGCCTGAAAAATATATTACATATGTGGTCAAGGTTTGGACGCGGAAAACCCACTCATTCAAGGGTGCGATGATCGGCACGACGTTCGGCTGACCAGCATACATAGAAGCAATCGTTTGGATGATTTTGTTAGTCCGATCGATGTTAGTTTGGTTTGAGTGCCAAGTGGGGAATGACATTCTATGACCGGAGTTGTCATAGCTATACAGAATATAATAAGAGGTAGGCGACATAGATCATGTGGTGCACAAACCCGTTCTGGCTTCCCGGGGCGCCGTGAAGATCAATGATGACCTTTAATCCGTAGTCTTCGGCCCATTGGACCGCTTTTTCCAGATACGGTAACTGTCCTTGGATGTAGGGTTCTCCAGGACCGACTTCAAACGCCCAGTAGCCGATTGGAAGGCGTACGTGATTCAATCTACGAAGAAATCGATCAGCGTTATCAGCTATGCTAGGATCTAGAGAAACAATCGTATACCCCGCAGCGGCGATTGCAGCAAAATCGCTTTCGGTGATCCAAGTATTCCAGTGATTCTGCAGAACACTCGATGCCGTGCCGTAACTCTGATATTGACCGAATGTCCATTCGTCGACGATGGCATTGTTTCCCGTGTTATCGAAGATACTCGGAGTAATCCATGGCTATGCAGCAAATACATCATTGAAAAAAGGACAGCTACGACATTGGGTCCATACCTCGAGCACGAGCCAACCACCGAGGTTGACACCGCGGACCTTCTCGGATCCGTAAGGAAAGCCAGGCGTGAAGGAGAACACACATTTTGCTAGGGAAGATCCCACAATCGTCGAGGTAAGCAGTCTCTGCATTGGATGTATGAGAGAGATGAAGAGAAAGACGGACAAGACAAGGGAGGAAATTGACGTACTGGCATTTATAGACATGGCTGGTCGGGCTCGGAACTGGGAATGGTGATCACTCTAGAAGCACCACATTTCCGAGGAATGGCAAATTCCAAACGCCACCTGGGGTCATGTGTGTGGGCGTGCGTACCTGCAATGGGGGCGAATGATAATATTATCGAGAGGTCACAGGTCAAGCGTCGAGCGCGGAGCATGAATGTAGTACGCCATTCATGATTTGGCGTCGAAAAATTGTCAACAAGTACGCTTGCAATGAGCCGTCGTGATAGAGTTGTCTCACCCGATTTATACAAGCGCTAGAAGCACTATGCGAAGACGCCCTGGCACGAAAGGAAATGGAAATACCAGTCACAGTAGTCATTTCCGAGAGCGGGATGGCGACTCTGGCATGCTGTTCAGCTTGTAGAGGGTCGCGAACGTATCTGCGGAGCACTTGTCTTGGGGTTAGTTTTGTTCCAATCGGTATTCTGAAAGGCGCGTTGGGATTTGCCAGTGGGCGTGGCTAAACCCTTTTAGAGTCGCTTATGAGTGGTTTGGCCAATGAGGGACTCGCAAAGTGTCGTTGAACGAGTACGTTATTTTTGAGCTTCAGTGCAGGTATGTGGATGGTCTTCATATTCTCTTCGTCACACGGTGACTCGGGGAGGAGTGACCAAAAGCTATCTATACTCATGGCTCAACGTGGGTGGTTGGCGTTGCGTTACTGATGTGGTTAACCTCGTAAAGAGCCACGTTTCATATCATTATCGATTATCACTCGTCTGGTCACATCAGCCTGGCACGTAACCAGATGGCGGCCTAGACTACAGTGCGTCGAGCGTGTTGCGATATTACATACATCTGGAGAAGTTCCAGTCGGGTGCTACCGAACGGGAATGCACAGCTTAGTGGGTTTAAATACATCTCCCCTTCATCAACTACGTTCACGTTCGTTCCATTACCCCACCCTTTTCGTATACCACTTAATGGCCATTGAGAATATTCGCGATAGATACCAGGCTGCTGGCCAGGGCCATCTCTTCACCTTCTGGTCAAAGCTTACAGAGTCAGAGCGTGCAGCCCTCACCCGCCAACTCGAGAGCATCGACGTCGATCGAGTAAACAGAGTGTACAAAAAGGCCACCTCCTCGGAGAGCACCGCGACCGATCCCCATCACGCTGCCGATTCCATCGAGCCCCTCCCCGCCGAAGCCAGCGAGTCGGTATCCCCTAACCCTACCAAAGCGGAGGAATGGAGGCGCATCGGTCTCCAGGCCGTTGCGAATCGCCAAGTTGGCGTCCTTTTGATGGCTGGTGGTCAGGGCACGAGACTCGGCAGCTCTGCTCCTAAAGGCTGCTACGACATTGGTCTTCCCTCTCACAAATCCCTCTTCCAGTATCAAGCTGAGCGCATCGCTCGTCTCCAGACCATCGCAGAGGCACAATTCGGCAAGCCCAAAGGGCCCGTTGTGGTCCCCTGGTATGTGATGACCAGCGGTCCAACTCGCGGCGAGACGGAATCTTTCTTCGCAAAAAACAACTATTTTGGCCTTGATGCGAAGAATGTCATCATTTTTGAACAAGGTAACAGGCCTTGATCGTATACCTCTCTCCAATTTACTAAATTTGCTTGCTTTCCAGGCACGCTGCCCTGCCTCACCATGGAGGGTAAAATCATGCTCGAGACGCTCTCTCGCGTCGCTGTTGCTCCCGATGGCAACGGTGGTCTCTATGCCGCCACTCGTGCTCCCTTGTCCCCATCCGACAAGTCGCGCACGGTCCTTTCTGATCTAGTCGATCGCGGCGTCCAGTATGTTCATGCCTACTGCGTCGATAACTGTCTCGTCAAGGTTGCCGATCCTGTCTTCCTCGGCTATTGCGTAGCCAGGCAGGCCGATTGCGCTGCCAAGGTAGTGCCAAAGACATCACCAACGGAGTCAGTTGGTGTTGTTGCTCGTCGCGGAGACAAGTTCAGCGTCGTAGAGTACTCAGAAATCACCAAGGAGCAAGCTGAGCTCAGGAATCCAAAGTCTGGGGAACTCATGTTTAATGCTGGCAACATTGCCAATCACTTTTACACCACCGCTTTCCTTCAGTCCGTAGAAACTTTCGAGAGCGAGCTCGCTTATCACATTGCACGCAAGAAGATCCCAACTATTGACCTGCAAACCGGAGAGATCATCAAACCTAGCAAACCAAATGGCATGAAGCTCGAGTTATTTGTATTTGACGTGTTCCCGTTCACGAAGAACTTTGCCGTTCTCGAGGTTGCTCGGAAGGAGGAGTTCAGTCCCCTGAAGAACGCACCCGGAACAGGGTCGGACGATCCGCAGACCAGTCGCCGCGATCTCCTGGATCAACACCGACGATTCTTGGAAAACGCTGGCGCTCATTTGAGGGAAGATGTCGAGATTGAGTTGTCGCCACTTGTCACCTATGCAGGAGAGGGATTGGAGTCTGTCAAGGGTAAGGCCTTTACCAAGTCGGGTTACGTTGTGAACCTCGAGGAGTTGGACGCATTGTTGTAAAATATATTGTTCTTTTTGACCCTGGAATTGTCTTGAATACTTCTTCCTCTATCGTCGTGAGCATCGGTTACACCATTAACCCCATAACCTGGACGTTGTTTTCTGTAGCTTGGCTTGATCACTTTTCCGAATCTCAATCCACTGATACTCTTGTACACTCGAACTGGGGTAAATTGTTTGCTTGACATGTATTGTGCGCACTCGCTCGCGTACACTCAGCTGCCTGCACCATTACTATCCGACACCTTACCTCGCTTCTCGAGCTCTTCCCGGAGTGACGCAAACAAGCGCTGCGTGCGCTCGGCGTTCGGCTGCTTGCCCATCAATGCAAGCACTAAGTTAAATGATGAAGTCGTGCTCACCTCCTTACAGCATGTGATGAGCTTGTCTATGAGCATCGTTTGGTTGTTTTGCGCGTCCTCCAGCTCCTTTCGAAGACGTCGAGCCTGAGTCTGTTAGATTAGAGTAACACAAGAAAAGATGACGGCCAACCTCTTCCTCAATCTTATCAGCTCGGCTTTTCTCACCGTCCGCAAGTTGCTTTTGCTCCGCGGCTCGAGCACGAGAAAGTAGCACTTCGAGTTCTTTCGATCGAACTACGCACTCAAAATGTCGTTCTCGAAGCTCGTATTGGCGAAGGATCTCTTTCAGGCGTTCCCGCACCCTGTCGAGTTTTGGTAAGGCCAGCATGATAGTAATGTACAAGGACGTACACGGTGTCGAAAATTTCCTCAAGAGAACGTTTAGCTCTAGATAGATGTTAGAAAACGATGTGGGAAGAGTGATTCATAACTCACTCCGTGTGGTTGTCTGTCCAATTCTTCTTTAATTTCTGCCGTCGATGTTCAGGTAGTTCGTCCTAAAAGCCCGCATGAAAAGATGCACATTGTGCTTTTCGTGCCAACTTGCCCAAGCATCTATACCGGGACCGTCGGTAAGGTCCATAAGTTCCACCGCAACAATCTCATCTCCGTCTTCCATCCCTTGTTCTTCTGGTGTATGGTCTGCGTCCAGCGTCCGCCCATTATGAGAGAAAATAAACTGCATGGAAGATGTGCTTGTAGAATTCCAGGAATGTGTACTTGCGATATCCGATTTCGCAGATCCGTTGAGATGCGCCCCAGTACCTGGAGGTTTTCCGTCACCCTTTTTCACAGTCGTCCCTTCCATTCTATCTGTCCAGGCATTGAAGAGTCTAGAAAGCTTGGTTTTGCGCGAAATTTTGAAGAAAAGCTCCGCACGATAACGGCAAACGACCTTGACTACTATGTCGGGCATATCGCGGTATTTCATGTCTTGCATTTTTGCCTTGTCCATTCGTTTAGCCATGTCGTTTTTCATTTGCATGATCTATGGGATGTCATGCAACCATGTGGACTCGAGAGGTCCTGCATACCTCCTCCTGGGCTTCCTCTACGCACTGTGCTAGGCGTTTGCTATCTTCCTGGGTGAATGTTAGATATTCGGAAACAGTGGGCGCGATTTGTTCGCACCCGAAGTCGCTTATTATCCTATTGCACGCAGTCAGTAATTTCCAAGGGGGGGGAGTAAAAGATCACCTTTTGCAATTCTCGGGCGAGATTCTCCATCTTTGCTTTCGTCTGATTTGCCTTTGTTAGCTGACCTTTGGCTATGGGGACTGGTGTGAGAAGCATGCAAAGGCACGAGAGGTGCGAGATGAACCTGCATCCTTGTCTTTGACAAGTTTTTGCTTCTCCTTTGCATGATCCCGTTCAAGCCTCTTGAGCTCGGCAAACTAAATCGGCGCAAGTATGTGTAAAAGTACGGTACGTTCATCGCGAAGACGTACTAATTCGATGTATTTGGCATGGATGGCATTCTCGCCCATACCTCTGACGGACTTGACGGCCTCCTCGGCTAGAGAAGAATGAGCAGAAGGGAATGGAAGGGAGGACAGTGCACACCAAAGCGTCGCTCCTCCTCCTCCTCGATGACCTCCTCTTCTTCGAGGGCAGCGATGCGATTCTTGAGGCTTTCGTACATGGTGGCGGGATCGACGGGGGCATCGTTCTTCTTCTTTGTTTTCTGTGCCCCATTCACTGTGGAGGGATGGAGCGGGGGCCGAGAGGAGGAGGCGGACTGGAGGGGTTGATTTTGAGGCGGTGCGGGAGTGGGACCAGAAGGGGGTGGTTTAGGTGTGCGTTGTGGAGGTGAGATTGTGTTTGCGCCATTCATGGGAGAAGATATGGACGAGTGCGGTCTACGGGGAATGCAGGGAATACAAAAACTGAATGGACAGACGTGACGAAACAATGCCATGCTCATCGTCCTATGATAACTCATCATGTGACTCGCGTTCACTCATACCACCACCATGTCCAACTCACCACCCAGGAAACGAATGCGTCTCTCTTCCCCCACATTTGACGACCAAGTTGGAGACCTCAGCAAAGACGACATCGACGCCTTTGATTCCATCGACGCCCAGCTCTCTCAATCCCGGGACGACGAGAACCCTTTCCGTGCCGACTTCCCGCGACCAGAGCGCATACACGCGCGTGCATCCGCTCACCTTGAAAAAGAGCCCTCGGATGAACCTGACTACGACGCTTGGTTCAACCCTGATCCATCATGTCCGTTCGTCGGATTCAGCGTCGCTACAACAGCAATGGGCTTCCAGAGACCGTCCGTTACCGGCGGAAACCAGAAATCTCTCTTTGTTCCATCTGCTGCAGCCCTGCGCGAGGCCGAGGAGAAGATGAAGAAATGGCAAGAGGATCTTGACCAAATCCCAACTCTTAGCGTGCCCGATTCTCCTCGCTCAACCCAGGTAGCGTCTCCTCCGCGCCCAACATTCTCCTCCGCCAGAAACGCGTTCTCTTCCACCCACCCACCCGAAACACCCACCCCCGTCTCCTTGTTCAGGTCTGCGAACCCAGAACCGACACCCACCAAATCACACAGCTCATTGCAGAATAGTAAACGCCAACCCAGACCTTTCAAGTCTCCTTTGATCGGTGCAACCCATCGACAACTGTCTATTCCGAGCATCAGTTCACCTCTGCGCTCTGCGCCTCAAACCACTACGGTCGTATCACCACTACAGCCATCCTCGGTCGCGAATCATGCCACGTCCCAAAAACCATTGGGATTTACTCCTCTTCACGGGACTGCCACGGCAAGGCCAAAATTTATAACCCCCTTCAAAGCTATCGCCAAATTTGGCATTTCAAGAGCATCCGCACTCGAAAATATACAGCTTTCAACCCCCTCTCGTCCTAGGCCACCCCTCAGCCGCATATATCCACCCTCTGTCCCATTTTCGCCACGACCAAGCGAGCAGAACAACGACAGGAGAATCTTCGATCTCAGTGAGCACAAGTTGCAGAATACACATATCCTTGCAGCTTGACGTATCTCAGCACATCCTTCCGGCAGACTCACGCTCGCCACTTCTGGCTTCCGGCCACAAACCTACAGTGCCGAACAACTCGACGGTATGGGAATGTCTGTTTTTTTATCCCATCGACCGTCCGGGCCATCCTGATAGCGCACCTCAGACTTTTCAAGGAACTTAGTCAAGTGAACCTTCGCACAGCCCCCTTTTACGCATTCACTACCCGTTTACGCTCCCTGCCAAATCCGGACAACCCGTCCTCCGAGTCTCTTGTCTTGGACCGTTCGGCCGCGCTAGAAGAACTACACGCAAAAGGCTGCACGCTCGCTAAACAAGCATGGGTTGATAATCACTGGTCATTGATTCTCTGGAAGTTGGCTGGTATGGTTGCTCTTGATCCCATGAGTGAGATTGATCCTTCCAAAAAACGTTGGTGTTGGCCAGAAGTCATTCGTCAGTTGATGTACAGGTCAGCGGATTACTCCGAAATAGTCGACTTTGGAAGCTCAAATATGCCATCAGATACGAACGGGACCTAAACAGCTCCTCTCGCCCACCCTTACGGTTGATAACAACCAGGGATGCATCAGCTGAATCGCCTATGGTTCTCTGTATCACAGACATAATTTGGCCCGCCGGTGGTTTCAAGGATACCACGCCAGTTCAAACCTATCCTGAACTCGAAGTAACCGACGGCTGGTACAGGTTACGTGCGCACATTGATGCCCCAATATCGCGAGGTGTAAGAAAGGGAATAATAAAAATAGGTCGAAAGATTGCTGTAGCGGGTGCAAAGGTTAGTTCGGCCATTTTCAATGATATGCTCACTCCATGCAGCCACCTGTAGCTATCGGCAGAGCGAAAGGAAGGCTCTGAAATTCTGGAAGCCTACAACTCCAATGTTCTCTTACTTACCGGGAACTCAACTCATGTGGCGCCATGGCATGCGAAGCTTGGTTTTCAACGTGAACCCTTCATTGCGACGCTAAATAGCTTGACACCGGATGGTGGTAATGTCGCTCTTATGACCCTCACAGTAATAAAGGTGTGATATATATGACCCATGGTGTTGCATCCTGACATTTGGATAGGCATACCCCGTTGCGTACATAGAATTCATCAAGGGCGTTGATGGTCGGAAACAAAGAGAGGGACCACATGACGCAAAAGAAGAGTTGAGGCTGAGCACGCAATGGAAGGTGTGACAAGTAAAATTCTGCTGATTGGTATACTTACTGCCCACAGACAAAACGAGAATCCCAAGCTTCAAGGCTATGGTCTGAATACGAGAAGCGTAGGTATAAATTGCTCGACCACGCGGAGCATCTTGAGCAACGTGCGGGTTCGAAGTTCCGGCCCAGTCATGATGGTAAGGCGACTCACCCTTCCACGACTGAATATCAGACCTTACCAGTCAAACAGATGGGCCACCCGATAACATTTATGACATGTACGATACTTTGCACGAAGATCCCGAGGCAGCTAAGAACATTATATCGTCCATTGGTCTTGAAGACGCTGGATGGTTGGCCCGACATATCCGCGAGAGGGTTGTCCAAGAACGGGATGGAACCTCAAAGGAGATTGAGCAAGAACTCGAGGTACTAGATTCGGTTATTGGGACTCTGTTGGATACTGATACATCAATGTCAGTCAATGTGTCCACCGCGCGACGTGAAGGCCTTCTGTGTGGTCGTCGTCAATGATACTCGAACGTACAAGCATCCATCGAAACGAACGGCGCAAATCACTGTATGGGATGTGCCAGGGGTATCGGTACCCGAAGGCTCCACCCAACATCCCTTTGTGCCTGGTCAACGATATCTTGTGAGTTACTCCTCGACTGTGGTTCGATCTCACACAGCAGCATGCGTTAGGTGACAAACTTGGTCCCCACACACGCGTCAGCATGGATGGATCGCTCCTCGGATGGAGAAGTGTATTTGAGCACAAGGAAGAACTCTAAATGGACTCTGATCAATTAATCTGTTGTGTACTTTCTACCTTGTACTGCTATTCTTGACATACAGATTGTTCGATATCGATGGAAACCTTCGATTCAGTTTGTTGAAAAAGGAAACATGAGCTCGACCCGGATTGAACGGATGACCTTGTGGATACCAACGTCTGGAATCACACGCACTACCACTGTGCTACGAGCCCTTGTGGCGCCACCAAGTAGATAAACATACATGGGTAGAAAGTAGCCCATTAGATCTTTGGAATCTATCATCTAAACAAAGCTGTCTATGGAAGGGAGGCTCAATGATTACAATGACGCTCGCTTAATCACCAACTCCTTGTAGAGGGACATGATGATGTCATTGGCAGTCAAGGTAATGATTCTGTAAGGCATAAAGTCAACAAGATTATGAATGGCCCAGGTTGGCACTTACGTGTGTGGAGCAATGCGTAGAAAGTGTGCTGTCGAACCTGATTCGAACTAATGTAAATTATAACGAGGATAGGCAGCAAATCTACTTGCCTTTATACCACCCAAATATTCCTTCGGCTTTGAAAGTCTTCCAGAGACAGTCGATAGGATTCCTGTACAATGTACCTTGTAAACGCCCATCAAGTAACCGTATTGTTGGCTGGTTATACACTCGGGTGAGAGCCTGATGGACGTCAGCATGAACACCGCGGGAAGCCTAAGACACTCACGGTATCTGCTGGTTGCATTACGATGCACTACACGGGGTATCAGAACAAGATGATAGTTTGCATACTGCATCCATACCACACAAACACCGGATATAGAACTACTGGCCAGGTACGTCCAAATACTGTCGGCGGGGGAGATACCGTGCGTGACAAGTTGGTTTTTGGTCCAATTGTAGGTGGGCAGTTGAACAGAAGAGCCCATGGCAGTTCGCAAAATTGCAGCATCCATGCCACGAATGAGACCCCGGAATCGCTCGGCCCGAAATATCGTTGAAAGTGCATCAAGGGAGCTTTTGTAGTGATGTTGGGCGCCAACTGGTAATGTAGGGGAGTACGCCTTTATAGATGGTCAGTCTATCTGTGTAAAATGTTGCTCGAAATCACGAACTTGCATGCGAGCCTTGATGAGGAAGAGTGGATTTCCGAGGGCCGCGCCGACTGCTCCACTAGCGGCACCGGCCGCTACAGATGTCAGAGGTATTTGATCGGTCACAGGCCTGCCTATGACACGGTTTATCGTGCGACGGAAGGGTTCGTAAAAACCTGAACTACTTTTCAGCCTTGCAAGTGATCGCAACAATTGATGACGTACCTAAGCGTGATCCGTTGAGAAGAATCTGGTAAAGAGTCAAAGAGACTGAGGGTATAACAAGTGAAACTGCTTGCCTGGTATGCATACTGAGAGGGTGTGAGGATGATAGTACCACAAAAGAATGCTGCAAACTTACCGCCGCGCCGAGACCTCGTTGCAGACCCCGGATGCCTTCGTTCCTCCACGTCTTGGCGAAAACATCGAGAGCGTTCTTGTAAACCTTTTGACCGCCACCCTTTGCTAGTTCACCTTGGAGTTGCAGACGCGTTTTTGCGACTTCTGCGGGATTTGAGACGGTAACCTGCCCGTTTGAATGAAAAACGACCGCGGAGGTGCAATTCGACGCTGACTCACCGCAATACAGGCAGCAACACCACCACATAGGAATCCTTCTGCGGTGGAGAGAGGGCGTGAGGGAACTTGCGTGGAGGACATTCTAGTGATGGCGCACAGCAGGGCAACAGCGAGGTTTATGTACGCGCGCGAGTTAAGGCGCCTGCTAGTTCGGGTTAGTCGTGATCATGATATTGTCTACAAGCGCTGTCTACGGGTGTGGACTGAGTCGTATTGTAAATAGCCTAGTTACTCTCTATCGACCTGGCATAGTAGTCATGACTCGGAGATTCACCTTGTCGACGACGCTCAAACATGAACACAGCTTGATGCAGCGCTCCGACGCGTACTATGAAAGTGACCCTGCGATCACAACGAGGACCGTATTCCTCGTCGGTGTTCTCGCCGTGTCCATCCCGGTGGTCATTCGTGTCATTTCTTCTCCACTTGCCGTCCTCCTCGCAGCGCCGTTTTTCGTTGCGTTGGTGGTTATATCTTCTTTTCTGGCGTACTTTTACTTCGCATTCAGGCTTGATTCAAAAGCACTTGCTCCCGGAAACCCGCTCTCCCATGCTGCTCGTCCTCTTGCCTTTTCCACTCCCGCCGCGTGGCAGGCAGTCCTCATCCGCTCACAATGGTCGCACAAGTCTCCTCAATCGCTGCCATCGTTATGTCCCGACATGCCCGTAGTGTCCTCAAACCTAAATGAAATCATGATTCTCATAGTCCGCGACTTTGTTTTGTCTTGGTACAAGGACATCTCGTCCTCCCCTTCGTTCCCCACCGCTGTTTCAACAACTTTGCATGCTGTGCTCGAACAACTCTTGCAACGCGCGGCCACTCTCGATGTTCCTTCCCTCCTCGTTAAACGTATATTGCCCAAAGTTACTTCTCATATCGAGCAATTCCGTCAGTCAGAGGTCGCTCTACGTGGCGCGGGCCTTGAGCGTCATCTCACTCAGTCAGAGGAGCTTGACATGCTGTTAGCTAGCCGATACGTCGGAAAGGGAGAAAAGTTGCACCCAGCTGTCGACAACCTTTCGTCTACCTTCACGAAACAGAACGAGGAAATGCATTTGAGGGGTATAGTCGATCGCATCCTCCCTCATATCCTCCCAGAGAATGAAGCACGAAGCAAGGTCCTCAGGACAGTCATCCGAGAAGTAGTAGCCTGCACTGTGCTTTATCCAATCATGGACATGGTCACAGATCCTGACTTCTGGAATCGTACAATCGAGCAAGTGGTGAGTGTTTAATGTCAATTCCGTTGACCGTCCTCTGAGTTCGATCTCAGGCTGGAGCTGCGATACACCAACAGTATGTCTCTTATCCCCGGACGCGTGTTTAAAATAATTTTTGGTAGAAAGCTGATTTCCAAGGTACGGAATGTCCTTGAAGCCCAGTCTCCGCGACGTCACCATCGCATCACATCAACGGTCACTCCTGGAGGAGACGTAATCACCATTCGTACTGACATCCGTCAGTTCGAGTCTTTCCTTCGGAGCATCAATCGCTGTTCCTCTCTGTTAGACGCGCGGCGCCTCAAGAACGATGTGATGGGTGAAATTCGCAGGACACGGTTGTTACTTGGTATATCTTTTTGATCTCTGTGTCAGGGCGGAAAGCTAATCTATAAGTAGCAAATCACGAGAAAGAGGAGTGGATAAACGGAGAGAGGACTGAGGACGTCGTGGCATTTTTAGACAGACTGTATACTGCCAAGCGCACGGTTGAGCAGCGAATTGCTGTTCTTGGTGGCGAGCAAGATCCGGTTGGTGCTGTTCACTTACGTTCCTGTCTGCCCTTCTCATGCGTTCTATCCAATCAGATAGCGACCACACCCGAAACCCACGCACGACCCCGAGTTTCATTCAGAGACGTTCTCGGCAACCCGACATCCCTTTCATACTTCATGGAATTTATGGATCGTGGTCACCGTTCGCTGCTCGTGCAGTTCTGGTTAACTGTTGAAAGTTTCAAGAATCCCTTGGAACTGGTAGATTACGCCTCTGGAGATGAGGGTGATCCAATTCAAGACTCCTCTAACTCGACAACCCTACGAGAGGATATTTGTTTGATCAACGATCTATACTTCTCTACCACCCCTCCGCACCCTTCTTTATCCCCGATCTCGCAAAAACATGTCGACACCATTCGAAGTTACGCCTCCAACGAGGTGACGCCCAGCGTTGTCGAGAATAAGAAAGTTCGCAGGAGTGTCATGCTAGCTCAAAGGGAGGTGGAACAAGAAATGGAGAGTGATTTTGAAGATTTCCAGAAATCAGAGTTGTGGTTTCGAGTGATCGAAGATGCCTCGTTTGGTCATCCTGAGGTTGGAGTATCCGCGCTGGTTAATAAGCCACAGCACACTGACCTATCCACGGCTGTGCCGGCTCTTGGAGCATCATCGCGGATCAAATCTCAAATCCCTCGCTCCGAGTCACTTCCGTCTCTCTTTTCGTCAAAGCGTGGTCCGGAACATCCTCACTTGATCCAACCACCACTGATTCGTTCACCTCCCGCAACATCTCGTAGTAACATCGACGTTCTTATGGCCCCCCTGCCGGACACATCCTCGAATACCTCGCGTGCACCGCTTTTCAATGACCCGGATGATGGTAGACCCAGTATGGATGAATCCGAACGTATGGAAGCTATTCAAGCCGCATTGACTGATATCATCGCCACGGAGCAGCACTCTAGTCAACCTCGAGATCGTGGCGAAGATACTTTTAAACCTTCGTTTCCTGATGAGCGCAAATCGCGTGGGATGTTCGGAGATGAGGAAGATCCAAATGCTGATGAAGAGAATGAAGATGACGCGACGGAGGGTATTCATGCCATCGGACAGGGATCATTCCAGCTCGCAGGACCTGGTGACCTCCAACTCTCCTATGAAATTGTCCGTCTCGGCAAGAAAATATCTAAGTCGGAGGTTCACGCGGCGATGCTTGATACACTTATCAAGAAAGCTGAATTAACAGGAGATACTCAAGAACTCCGCCTCCTTCGCAAAGCAAAGGCTTCGATGACCAGAGAGCTGAGGGAATTACACTTTCAGAAAACCCAATACGAGCAGCAAGAATCCGCCAATCGCCTCGTCCCACATAGAACGAAGGTCTCCATTGTCAGTTCAACCGTCGCTGAGGAGGAAGGGAAATCTGTGGTCCGATACCTTGTTGAGGTGCAACAACTTTCTCCGGACGGCACTTTCTCATCTGGGTGGGTCGTTGCAAGGCGGTATAATGAATTTCTGCGAATGCACAACAAACTTCGCGAAGAACACACTTCGGTCCGCAACCTTGACTTTCCTGGCAAGCGGCTTGTAACTTCACTCACGGGAAGTTTCATTGACACCAGGAGACAAGCATTGGAGAAATATCTGCAAGTGTGTGACAAATGTTATGAGGGCCTGAAACAACAGTGACTCCTTTACAGAACCTGATTTCAGATCCTTTGGTTTGCGAAAGCACAGAACTTCGCGTGTTTCTGTCGAGGGACTCGCCTTTCATTGCTTCCGAGGTGAAGGATGACATTACCAAGGGACAGGGGGGGTTCTCTGGACGAAATATTGTTCAGTCAATGTATCGGTCTGTTACGGAGAGCATCGATGATATGTTTTTCGGGCCTTCCATGCTGGACGTCATGATCCAGCGTCTCACACGCCAAGTGGCCGAATTCACTGGGATTGTGGGCTCGGCAATCAATGACGAAGAAATTGTTGTTCAAGCAATGAAGCGATTTGGAAAAGCCACTCCTCTGGACACTCTCATGCAGATGCCGGGGGATCTTAAGCCATTGGGGGGAGAAACAAGCACATCTAGTTTTTCCGCCCCCATCTGTGATTTAGTACTCGCCGTCTTCGAACTTCACAAGAAAAACAATTGGCTTCGTCGTCAAGCAATTGTGATCATCCTTCAACAAGTCTTCGGGGATACTATCGAACAGTCAGTGAACGAGTTCTCCATTGTTGGCGTAATTGACGTTTTTTTCTCTAGGAAAATACGACAAAGCACACAATCTCTGTTTGAAGAGAGCCACATTCTGCCCGTGCTTATCATGCTCCGGGAAAACTTATGGCCTGGAGGCAAGTTGAAAGCGCCTTCGCAACCCCGCACCACCGAAGAGAAATTTCGGAGCCGAGATGAAGCTAATCGCAAACTCTCGGCGCTAGTACCAGGTTTGATTAGACTGGCCTGTTGAGAATCTGAACTGACCGAAACACCTATTTCAGACCTAGCTGCTAATATGATAGGTCGTTCCAATGCTCGTCGCGGGGCCCGGCGTATATTCGCTGTGCTGCAAAATCGACGTTTAAACCAACACATTGCCTATACTATTGTGGACGAGGTATGTTGAGTTTGACCCGTACGCTCCCCGCTGATTGGACACGGGCAGATTATTGCTGCTATTTTCCCCGAGCTCCCACCTGTATCATGCTAAAGCGTGATAATGTAAGGGGAATGCTGGCCTCCTGTTGTTTCAATTGTGTTGCTTTTTTCAATCATGCGTCATCGCATTCCATCGAGTCCACCGCCATAGGAGAGTGAGGTTTCGATGGTGGCTGGACACATCCGGCGGCCCTTTTCAATTTTTGCCGGAATGCAACCGCCGTCGCATCCGGATCATCGTAGCTTACGAATCTAGATTAGCTATGGAATGACCAAGAAACTGAAGAAGCATACACTTTGATAGCATGGAGGAGGAACCCTCCCGAACCGGATGTATTCATCATCGGGTGCAATCGACCAGGTAGTACTTGATAGCGACGTAACCACGACTCAGTAATCGATGGTGCAAGATAGCCAGGGACAGTTCGCATCTTTGCTTGTAGGTCTGCTAGAGGCTATGGTGCGAGTGAGTGATAACGTCAGAACGTAAGCGGAAGAGTACCTGGAGGAACATGTTTTGCACAACAATTGAAGCAGACCCAGTTAAATACGGCGACAGCATCTCTACGATTTCGAATGAATCGTAGTCGCTAGCGACTAGAAGCCCATCAAATTCCCCAGTAAATAACTCTTGCCGTGTGTTCATTAAGGTGTCTGAGGCTGATTTTCGCTTGTCGAGGCGTATACGCTGGCGATCTGAACGTATACGTCCCGATGTGGGCTCAAGCGGGGCTAGTGCTATGAATATGTATTAATAACGTGCGGTATCGCGGACGAAAGATATTTACTGGGGGTATAATCTTCCTGGGCCGTGGCCCAGTTTAGGGTCGACAAAACTGATTTCAAAGTCTCCTTTTCATAGTTCATCAGAGTCAGTACGGGGTATGCAGGTGGCGAGTCTGCGTCATTTATTGAAATTATTCGACCTTCGCCTGGAAAAAGTTGATGTGTTGTGGCTGATTCCAACGGAGTCCACTTACATCCTATCCTGTCGAGGACAGATGAAACCAGTAACCCAGAGGCATCGTCAACCACAATATAGCGTCCACATGGGCGCACGTTGGCCAAGTTCAGTAACTGAGAAAGTGAATCAGGACGAATGTCTCGTATCCTGTTCTGATCCTTTCTGAACCAATATTCGCAAACATTATACACTGTGGGTTCAATTGTCTCGAAGCTCTTTGAATACCTATGAGATATGTCGCTATATGTACTTACTAGACTGGTTTGATTACTTACTTTGCCTCCTTCCGCTTCCTATACTTGTCTTTGCTGTATTCCGTCTTCAGAGAATAATTCGCGTGTTGCTCGATTTGAGCCTTGATGATTTCCTGGGATATTAGGTTTACTCGCGATGATTTATCATGATGCACGACATGACCATACGGATGCATGGATACCAGACTTCTTGAGTACTTCAATTTCTTCCAGAGTCAGTGGCTGAACGAGTTCTCCGTCGTTAATTAACTCATTCGTTGCGTCCGTTTCCTCTATGATTAGATGGTCAGCAAGGTGATGAAAATAAACATCAGCCTACCAACCGATTTCGTCCATGGTACGGGGAGGTAATCGATTGAGTTTCTTTCCGCATATTTCATAGGCAAATCCATACGGTTTTCCGATGAGTTCATTGGCAGGGAACGAGCCCACTCTGCCCAGTGATACGATCCTTTGCAGAATGTTAGGCCTGCAATTGGTGTGCCCAACTTGAAAGTGCTGACTTACGAGTCCTTCTCGATTTTGATACTGCGTACTTCACCATTGGGCAACCTAAATAAGACTGTATGCTTGGACTGGATCGTACTATTTCTGGCGGGATAGGTAGATGTTGGAGTGCTCTCGTCGGCGCTCATGTTTGGTTTGGAGTGAGAGATAAAACCAAGATTTTATCCGCGAGCATGACTTGACCCTTATCATCGTTTACCATCATGGCTTCAACGAAGTCGGGCAAGGTGGAGAACGACATGGATGCTTTACTCATCAAGTCCAAGAATCCATCTTCGCTGCTACCGGATGAATTGTCCTACATTGTAACTGCATTCGTCCCGTCTCAGACCCCATCTTCGCGCGCAAAAGCATACCTCATACTTTCTGCATTCTGTCAAGGTATTCGGGCATCCAAGTCTTCGGAGCGAAGTCAGGTCGGAGGGGACGAGCCAGATAATGCGACGCTCGCTCTGTTGCGCATATTCCAACATCTAATCGCAAGCAACCTGTCGCAGTCCCAGGAGGATGCTTTGCTTGCGGCCGTCACGTTCCACTACGCGCTCTTCCAGGTCGACTGGCAATCGGCTTCACAGATCTTCACAGAAGATGGTTTCATCGAGCTCCTGACCACTCTCGAAGTGACCCAATCCCCACCAGTTTCTCTCGCGCTCGCTCGTCTGTATGCACAAGCTAGCAGTCACAAAGCTTGTCGGCAACTCATTTCTGAAGAATCTCTCGCTTGGCTTCAAACAAAGTCCTCTCAGACCACCAACGACGCGCTGCGGGCAGTAGCCATTCTTGCGCTTGTCAAATTGGCCCATGGATCTTCTGGTGATGCCGCAGCTGGTCTCGTTGGAGCTACCACCTCATCGCAAGAGGACGTCGCCCGTGCAGCTCAGTTGAGCGACATGATCTTGAACAGCGAAGACATCCATGCTTGTCTCAGTGAAGCCGTGGAAGGGCTGGCGCATCTTAGCACCAATCCTTCTGTGAAGAAGAATTTGGCAAACAACGCATTCCTGAAGCGACTGTTCTCTTTCGTTCCCAAACGGAGGGCTGCAGCGGACGCGACGAATAATTCCACGCTTATTTACGGGGTTCTCGTGATCATCTCCAATATTTGTGCACAGAAGCCGCGGTTGAGTCAAGAACAGCAGCAGATTTCGAAGTTGCGACGCATGGCCGAGAGCGGACAGAAAATTGGTAGGCAGGGTGTTGAAGAGCAACCGGACCCTTTGGAATCTGAACGGAAAGTTCAGACCCGGTGTCGTTGCGCTATCAGTTGCGGGGCGCTGGACGTGCTAGCCACGGCATCTGGCTTGGACAGTCAAGGAATTCGGACGTCCGTTGGTCGAGTGCTGCTGAGTTTCGCAGAGAACAAGGAAAATAGAGGAGAAATTTTGAGGGGTGGAGGTTCTAAGACGCTGATTCGCATCATACAATCCGCCTCGTCATCTGCAGATTTAGTCCCCCAAGAAACACTTCCAGCAATCCAGGCATTTGCCAAGCTCGCCATCACTGCACCACCGATTCAAGTTTTTGGTCCCAACGAGGGTAATGTACTCGATGCCATCCGACCCCTCTCACAACTGCTCCTTCACTCGTCGGCAAGCATGCTCCAGCAATTTGAAGCTATGATGGCCCTCACGAATCTAGCATCTCATAGTCCAACTCTTGCATCTCGTATCGGGAACAACCCACAGCTTCTTAACAAGGTCGAGCTTTTCATGCTGGACGACCATACGCTCATGCGCAGAGCTGCAACTGAGCTTATTTGCAACCTGGTTGGGGGGTCGGAGCATGTCTTTGAAAGATATGCTGGAGTAAATGATGGGACTGCGGGGGCAACGTTACGGGACGGACCCTCCAAGTCAAAGATCCATGTTCTGATTGCCATGTCAGATGTGGACGATCTGCCCACACGCTTAGCAGCGTCAGGGGCTTTAGCGATGCTAACGGACGTACGAACAGCATGTGAAGCAATATTCGATCTCCAAAGAGACCGCCACAGAGCATTTCTTGTTCTGGCACAACTCATTGACCCTAGCGTTCATGTCGGAGACGGCGATGCAAGTGAGGATGACTCGGGCGTGGCAGTCGGCGATCCAGGACTTGTCCATCGAGGTGTTGTTTGCATTCACAATATCTTGTCAAATCTGAGTTTGTCACGTCGCGATGCATTGAAGGAAGAGGTAAAGAAAGCAGGGTTGCTCGTTGTATTTGAGAAGTTATTGGGGGGAGAGTTGGGGTCTTTTGCGCCAGTAGTTCTTGAACCCGCAAGAGAGGTGAAGAAGAGACTTGTAGACTTGCAGGGCAGCTAATTACGGAAGGTATTTTAGTGACTTTCTTACACAATGGACGACGGAGACGACCCGTCTTTCGCGGCACTCTCCACTCGTCTCAGACACCGTATCGACGATGCTTTTGACTCTATGGTACCACAGTCAAGATTCGAGGTACCCGCCGGAGGCTTCATCGTTGAAGAGTCGGAATCTGGCCCATCTCAGTCTGCAACATACGAGGCTGGCGGGTTCATCGTCGAAGACCTTCCCTCCATCGGTGCTCAGTCCCACATTCCGCTGTCAGAAATACCTCGTGCTCTTAACCTCTTGGATTTGTTTCCTGACGATGACCTCATGGAAGTGTTCAGGAATGCCGCAGCAGGCTGGGGAGCACAAAATGCATGCAGCGACGGGGTTAGCAAGAAGGACTGGAGAGCAATATGCGCCGCCCTACTCGAGGCTGATGGGAGCGATGAAGAAAATCTGGTCGAAGACGTCGAGATAGGCGCTGACGGTGGTCCAGACAGCGACGAGTATCAGATAGAAGAACCGTCCGAGGAAGACTCGAGTGACGACTATGAGGAGCCAAGTCGGACGGTAGCAAGAACAAAGTCTGAGAAGATGCAGAACATTTCTCAAAGGACTTCAACAAAGAGTTTGGCAGCAAAGCAGCTGACCCCGTCGCAGAAAGCTCAATGTCGACAAGATTTTAGTCGATTTTTTCCTCATGTTCCGGACGAGGAACTAGATCACCAACGAATCATGATCAAAGACATCACTCGCGTCGCCAAATTGCTCAAAGAGAACCTCAAGACTGAGGAGGTGCGTACTCCACACTTGACAGTGGTCTTTCGAACTCCATGTCCCAAAGATACTAGAAATGCTCGAGGCATTCTCCACCTCGCCGGACAAATCCATGGATCTCGCAGATTTCCAGCACATGATGATCCTCACGAAGATGATTTAGAGTGAATGACATAGATCATATGTTTGGACACGGTTCAAAAATAGGTAATCATCTGGGATGTTAAGCTTGGTGAATAGCGCCATAGGCAGGGGCAGCAGGGTAAGCTTGGTTGTTGACAGGTTGATACTGGCCACTGCCAGTGTCTGCAGAGGATTGTTAGATAAACAGAAATTAGCATGTCATGTGGGCTCACATATGAATCCCCCTTGACCGTAGCGTTCTTCCGCTTGCATCTTCTTGTAGATGAGCCAGAATGAGTGCTACAGGGACATCAGGTCGACAATATATCTGGGCTGACTACGTGACTTACGATAAGGCCCGGGAGGTAGCCAAGGCTGCACTTGTCTTTGAGTATGGAACTTACGGAAAGCACTAAGCGCTCACATTGTCAAGCAGATGTTGATGAGCAAGTCACAGCTGCATCCGGTGATGAACGCGGCCGCTGCAGGAGGGAAGATGATCGCGACCTAGCAAGTGTAAGGAGTGGCCAACACCAAGTAAAGGCGACTTACGAGGATAAGAACGATGTCTGAAGCCCTGACCATGATGTGGTAGTAGTTATACGCTAGCACAACGAGTCCAACTCATATTTATGTTGGCTGCGCCCCCGCAGCTGGACCCCGACAACACCCCCAACAATATCCTCCGGGCGGTTTCGGGGTGCGTGCGGCTTCATCTCTAGCCTCCATCATGGTGCGCAATGCGGACCGCACTGGCATCTGCAGTACTGACCATTATCGCAGGCGATATCCAAGAAGGCCGGGAAAAAGGCTGCGACGCCCAAGACAGGACCCACCAAAGTTGCAAAGGTACGTCCGCAACATCCCTTCGACTCTAACATTCGCTGCAGCAAACTCGCCATTCAATAGGCAGATTGGAAAGAGGGTTTCAAGAAGAAGCAGGTCGGCGTGTCCGATATGACCCTTCTAACCACCATCAGCAACGAAAGTATCAACGACAACCTTCAGAAGCGTTGGACTAATGGCGAGATCTACTCCTACATCGGCGGTGTTCTCGTCTCTGTGAATCCATTCAGAGGTAAAGTTATGTGATCTACGGTGTGCTTTTGCTCAGTGCCCCGCTCCATTCCTTAGATCTTGGCATCTACACTGATGAAACGCTGCACAAGTACAAAGGCAAGAACCGACTGGAGGTTCCACCGCATGTATTCGGAATCGCCGAAACTGCCTATTATAACATGAATGCCTATCACGAGAACCAATGCGTCATCATTTCGGGCGAATCAGGCGCAGGCAAGACCGAGGCTGCAAAACGCATCATGCAGTACATAGCCGCCGTGTCCGGTGGTCAGGACAACAATATTCAGGAAATTAAAGACATGGTATTAGCCACTAACCCTTTACTGGAGAGTTTTGGTTGCGCCAAAACCCTTCGCAACAATAATTCAAGTCGGCATGTATGGTGTTTCTCCCAAGTGGACCATGTCCTTGATTCTCATCTCATTCGTATCAGGGCAAATACCTAGAGATCATGTTCAACAATCATGGTGAACCTGTTGGTGCACAGATTACTAATTACCTACTAGAGAAGGGCCGTGTCGTGGGCCAAGTGGAGAACGAACGAAACTTTCATATCTTCTACCAGTTCACCAAAGCTGCATCCGATGACCAACGAGGTATACATCGTCAAAGCACCATTGAACATTACTCATTGGCAATCCAGAACAATTTGGCCTTCAGGGTCCCGAATCATATGCGTATACGAGCACGAGTAACTGTCTTGAAGTGCAAGGCATAAATGACACTGAGGACTATGCAGATACGCTCGTGAGTAGTTCGCACATTCGTTATGTGACACGGTGTCGACATCTACTTTGGCATAGAACGCCATGCGAATCATTGGGCTAAGCGAGCAGGAACAAAGCGAAATATTCCGAATGCTTGCCATCGTCCTTTGGCTAGGAAACGTCCAGTTTCAGGAAATGGATGATGGCAACTCTTTCATCTCTGATCAAGGCGTGATAGATTTCGTTGCCTACCTTATGGAAGCGGACTCTGCCATGGTTCAAAAGGTTCTCACCACCAAAGTCGTCGAGACGCAACGGGGCGGGCGCCGAGGATCAATCTATGACGTCCCCTTAAATCCATCTCAGGCTGCGGCAGTTCGAGATGCTCTTGCGAAAGCGATTTACAATAATCTATTCGAGTGGATAGTGTCGAGAATCAATATCTCGATGAAGCCAAGAAGTGCCACCGTACAAGTCATCGGTATATTGGTCTGTTGTGTTTGGCTCTGATTGATAGATTTTTCTGACTACTGCGTAGGACATCTTTGGTTTTGAAATTTTCGAGGTGTGTTGATGACTGCGGGCGGTTACCATTACAGATGCTCATATGGTTTCGCATCCAAAGGACAACTCATTTGAGCAGTTGTGCATCAACTATGTAAACGAAAAACTTCAGCAGATCTTTATCGAGCTGACGCTCAAGACCGAACAAGAAGAATATGTCAGGGAGCAAATCAAATGGACACCTATCAACTACTTCAACAACAAAATTGTTTGTGATCTCATCGAGGAGCGCAAACCCCCCGGGATCTTTGCCGCGCTTAATGACGCTTGTGCCACCGCGCATGCCGATCCCGCTGCCGCTGATAATAGCTTTGTGCAACGTACAGCTATGTTATCCTCTAATCCCCACTTCGAGGCCCGCGGAGCGCAATTTCTTGTCAAGCATTATGCTGGAGACGTAATGTACAACATCTCGGGCATGACAGATAAAAACAAGGATGCATTGGTCAAGGATCTTTTCCAACTGATAGGTAGCAGTGGCAACCATTTCCTTCAGACGCTGTTTCCAGATAGGCCGGATCCGAACAGCAAGAAACGGCCGCCTACGGCTGGGGACAGGATCAAGGTAACTACCCTCCGCTATTTAGTGGCAGTATGAAGTCGTTAACATTCCCAGGCCTCAGCTGGTGCACTTGTTGATAACCTGATGAAAGCCCAACCATCGTACATCCGGACGATCAAGCCAAACCAGAATCGCAGTCCGACTGAATATGATACCAAAGCAATCCTTCACCAGATCAAATACCTCGGGCTTCAAGAGAATATCCGTGTCCGTCGGGCAGGTTTTGCCTACCGGAACACTTTCGAAAAGATGGTCGAGCGATTCTATCTCCTGTCTTCGTCGACATCTTATGCTGGCGAATATACCTGGCAAGGTGATGCAAAGTCGGGATGCGAACAGATTCTTAAAGATACTGGAATCGCCAAGGACGAATGGCAGATGGGTGTTACAAAAGCGTTTATCAAGAATCCCGAGACTGTAGGTTCTTACCACATCATCTTCGGGATACTTACTGATACTAACTTAGCTCTTTGCGCTGGAAACGATGCGCGACCGTTACTGGCACAATATGGCCGCTCGTATACAACGGGCTTGGCGGAATTACTGGCGATACAAGAACGAATGTGCCAGGCGTATTCAGCGTTTCTGGAAGAACAACAAGGAAAGCATCGAGTACGCCAAAGTGAGAGATTATGGGCACCAAGTTCTGGCAGGGAGGAAGGAACGCAGACGCTTTAGTCTCCTTAGTTATCGGCGATTCATGGGCGACTATCTCGACATCAACGGTAAAAATGCTCTCGGTGTAGAATTGCGGAATGCATGTGGCCTTGGAGGTCAGTCTTTTGACTCATCGCCGCATAACCCACTCTAAGAGTTTTGTATAGCCGATCAAGTGACATTCAGCTCAAAAGCACAGTTGCTAGTTTCAAAGTTTGGGCGATCTAGTAAACCGAGTCCCCGTTTTTTGGTTGTGGTATGCGCAAATTGAGATTATATCAGTCGACATCTTGGTTAACATGCTGTTAGACAAACAAAGCTGTGCACATTGCAATGACGGTACAAAACAATGGGCAGCTACATACCTCACTTGAACGCAAGATACCTCTAATAACCATCAAGAGCATTTCACTATCAAACCTACGAGACGATTGGATCGTGAGTACATTCCTTTGCATGTTGCCCTATGTCTTATCCCTTTGGCTAGGTCTTCAACTGCAATGTATCAGAAGAAGGGGACCCCGTCCTTTCTTGTTACTTCAAGACCGAGCTTGTCGCCAACCTTCTCCAGCTAACGCAAGCTTCCATTAATGTTATCATTGGGCCGACGTGAGCATGATTTTGTCATCTACGGATCGTGTATTCACAAAGACCAGGATTGAATATGCCAAGAAGAAGGAGAAGAAGGCATATATCCAGTTCGTCAAGGACGAGACGGTTCCGAGAGATGATGTCTATAAGAGTCATTCTGTTCATGTTCCGTCTGGCGAACCTCCCACCAGCACATCACGTCCACGTGCCAAGAGAAAACAGGGTGTTGTCAGACCAATCACACAAGGGAAGCTACTTCGCGCCGGCGGTCCGTCTAATGTGAGTCGTGAGGCTGTCCCAGAGCAATCTGTTGTGATATGTGATTACAGAAGCCAAGGAATGTATCCAAACCTCAGCGCACTGCTCAGCCACTGCCTGGGAAACCTGTGTCTATGACCAGAAGACCCACTCCTGCTGCGCCGCCGCCGCCGCCAGCAAAGGCTGCCCCTCCTCCGCCGCCGCCACCCGAAGAGCCAGATGTCGAAATGTACCAAGCGAAATTTGCCTTCCAGGGACAGGAGGGGGAGATATCGTTGCAGAAGGATGACGTCGTGGAACTTGTAGAGAAGGACGAAAATGGTTGGTGGTTGGTCAAGAAAAACGGCGAAGAAGGTTGGGCGCCTAATAACTATCTTGAGTTGGTACCCAAGAAGCCAAGAGCGCCGCCACCACCACCACCACCGGCTCGCAATTCTCTTCCGCTGGCTGCTGGCATATCTTCTCCACCAGCTGCTCCTAAGGCGGCAGTGGCGGTCAAGCCTGTGACGGCTAACGCATCTGCTAAGCCAGTTGCAGTTTTCCCTGGCCTTATGCCATCGAATGGCTCTGCTACCCCTTGGAAGAAGCCGGCAGGTCCGGTGAATGACTCGACGGGGGTTACACCAGCGAATTCTCGACCTGCAAGCTCACTTGGGGCAAAGCCACCGCCGCCAGTTGCTACGAAGCCGAAAGTAGCTCCGCCTCCAGTTGCTGCGAAACCTGGTGCTGTCAAGCCTCCCGGGCCGGGTAAACCTCCAATTCCCACAGCCCCCAGGCCTTCTGCTGGCAACGTAGCTGCACCGAGAACAAACCCCGCAAAGCCAGCCCCACCGTCTGGTCAAATGGATTTGGCTGCAGCGGTGAGTACATTATGATTGGTCTTCAATCAGCATTGCTCATTGATGCACTCGCAGCTTGCTAAGCGAGCACAGCGAATGAATGATGATTGATACATGTCGACGTAACCTGTCTGCGATGGGTTCCCAGACTCGACAGAGGACATTCTAAATTGGTTTATTTATTTAGATGAGAGAATGCTTGTGATACCTTGCGTACAAGCGTATGATATTGCAATCGCGGGGGGGTATACCAAGTTAACGTTGACGGTCTAAAGTGATATGCTAGTAAGGATGCGCGACATCGCGAGCGATGGAGTAAAGTCATAAAGAATGCGTGATGGTGAGAGTTGGGGGCAATGCCAAAGATTGAGAGTTTGGAGCCGGTTCCCCATCACTGTCCACCAAGGACGTGTTTGGCATGGTGACGAGTGCAGGGAGACCCTGCATCGTCTTGTCGTCTGCATCTTGCGTGTCCATATAGTTATTCCTTATCGAAGGGCGTTGCCCGGAATCTCGCCAAGAGCGCAGCTCGTCGGCATTCAGAACTTTGGTGGCCAGACTTGCTCGAAAGTCTTCCGGACGCATCTCAAGGGCCCTCTTGCCAGATTCTAAGAGGTTCTCAATCAGACCCCTGACTCTTTGGAATGTTTCGTCCGCCTCCTCGGCATCGCTATCGTCGTCGGCCTCGTCGTCATCTCTGTCGCGTTCGTCCTCCAACGTAGACTTGACATCCTTGTATGTCCGCGGAGGGAGAATGAGTCTCGATTCTCTCAGTTTCCGGCGCAAGCTCTGCATCTCTTTCGCCTGCCGATTCTTGGTCGATTCAAGAGATGCGTTGATGACCAGAAGAGAACGATTTGTGATTTCTAGGTCCGCGATCTGTGGAACACACGTCCTTCAGCCCTCTCAAAACGAATAGTCATATAGAACGAACCTTGCGGTTGGTCTTTGCTTCAGCCTTGAGATGTCGCTCGGACCCATCTGGATCTGTATCGCTTTCGCCTCGGGCAACAAGATCACGAGGACTCCTCTCTTTTGAGCGACTGCGATCCCGCTTTGTCTGGACCGTTATTTCTGCCTGCGAAAAGAACAGATTGGGTTGACCGGCCCGTTCTATGCTACGACGCTTGACATGGGACACAATGGTTGACGTTTGGTTGTCAGTCGTTTGATCGGTTGTTAGAGAATCGGATGTTCTCGAGACCGACGATTTCGACGAAAGTGAGAGAGCAGATAATGGAGGGGAGCGTGGAGGTAGGGGAACTGACGCAGGGTCCACTCTGGGAACTAGTGGTGGGTAGCAACGCGCGGGAGACTGCGGGCGTCGAGGAGTGTAGCGGTGGGGGTTGGCGGCAGGCGAAGCAGTAGTGATTGGGTAAAATGATGAAGAGGGTGGCTCGTTGGAAGAAAAGCTGGACGTTATCGAGGGTGCTCTAGCACGAGCATGTATCGGACGCGTTGTGGCATAAGGTGGCGAGAGTGAACGAGATATCGCATCATCCGGATTCACTGACATTGCTTTGACAATACCGGTGACTTTCGACTTGACCTTTATTGGAACGAGTGCGGGTGGAGTGTTCATCCGCCGAATGTCCACCAGGGGAGACGGTGGCTGAGACAGTGTTGGGGAAGATGATGCGTTAATGTCCGAGATAGAAAGTGCATGGTGTAGTGCAATCACACTCCCGCTTCGCGGTCTATCCTCGGGCTGGGGGAACTTGAGTTTGGCAGATGCGGTGGTGAGCGCACGCTGACGTGGTTCTAGGAGAACTGGACCTATTTCGGATCTCGATGTAGGTCTGGCCATGACACGGGCTTTGGGTGAGCTACTTGGTTCTGATGCGTTCGGCACCACGCGGGAGGGCTTGAAAGGCGAGCCTGGCCTGGAGCGAGGTGGAAGAGGGACATTGTTGGAGCGGGAATGATGTAGAGAGCTGGAGCTGGATAGTTTTCGGACGGTCGCTGTGTTCACCTTGGCTCTGGGACGGAAAGCAGATGGAGAAGGAGACGAAGTCGGGGAGTGCTTTGCGGGAGAAGGCGGTCTCGAAGACTGAGCCTTTACGTCGAGTCTCGCGGTTACCTGTAACGAGAGGTCGACACGGAGACAAAAGATGAGGAACGAACTCACTTTTCTGAGGGGCATGTCCATGTCGATGTCATGGTCAATATCCAAGCCGCGTCAACTCAAACGGTTTAGCTCTGATTTACCGACAAAACTTAATTGTACTACATCATGGCTACTTGACTATCTTTTCCACCAATCGGCGTATCCCGTCCTCGCCTCCACCGCCCAACGCAGCAATAACGCTCTTTTCGACGTACTTACCCACCATGTCCGCCTCAATGTTAACACGCGCACCAACAGCCTTCTTCCCAAGTGTGATCTTTTGTTGGGTGTGTTGTATGAGCATGACTGCAAAGATCCGCTCAGAGTCGTTCACTTCGGTCAAGGTAAGAGAGGTGCCGTCGATCGTGACATATCCTTTGGGTATGAGGTACGGCATGAG
Organism: Hemileccinum rubropunctum; assembly: GCA_038089535.1. Classification (NCBI taxonomy): domain Eukaryota; kingdom Fungi; phylum Basidiomycota; class Agaricomycetes; order Boletales; family Boletaceae; genus Hemileccinum; species Hemileccinum rubropunctum. The sequence goes on along the minus strand of JBBPLC010000013.1, from coordinate 214,087 downwards.
CGATGGACGATCGGTGGTGGGCTCCGGAAACTGGAACCACAGCCTCACGGAATCACCGTCACGCTCTCGCCGAACGATAGTGGCAGTACCGTCGACATGACCCTGTCGCGCGTGAGTACAGACTAAATCGCAGTCTGTGTCGCCCATACCTGCACAAAATGACCGCCAAACCTGACGTGTGGAAGCATGGCACGTTCGAGGTTCACTTGTTCGGCAGCAATGCGGTCGCCTGGCGAAAGCAAGATGAGGCACGATAAACTGTCAGGATGCTGCTCACCGAGATCGGTTCTGGCCAGCGTTTCGTTGGCCAGCCAAACTTTGAAGTAACCACCGTGCTGCCCCTTGTCGAACTCGGTGACAGTCAAGCACGCTCCATTGACTGCTATCGAATCACCAATGTGACAGTCACCCAGGATGGGCGCTGCGTCTGATATTGTCAGAATGCACCCGCCCGGGTCTCGTTGGACGGAATAAATAGTACCAAGATGTTCGATCTAGATGATGTTGAGCGAGGAGGATCAAACAAGTAATGAGTGACTTGCCAGACCAGTGAACATGGTTGAGGTCAGACAAGCAAAATCAAACAAGACATTTCATCTTAAAACGGTCATGTCATCAAGTCAAAACCATTCGCCAGCTCAAAACCGGTCATTGTGGGAGTCATACAAAGGCAAGGCAATGTGAATTGTGTACAATGATGCATCATGTTCATGTTCTCGACAGTACTTCCCGCGAGGACGAGGTTATACATGTCTATGGCGGTGTGCACCGTTGGTGCTGCGGGAGTATTCATCTCTGACTACTTGGAAAAAACGTATCCAGCGGAACATCCTAGGGAGGCATAAGTTTGGGTGTGTGGATGATAGGATGTATGGGTGCAGAGGTCGGCCTGCCGACCCCATGAGTTTAGACTGCGGGAGGATGGTCGCACTTTCGAGACGGTGGTGTGTTCCAGTCTTGAGAGTAGGTGTTCCACGGCAATTCTCGAGTTCGGGTATACAGAGACGATTCCTTGGGGAGGGACTCGGTCTTGTAGTCGGTCATGTCTCGACAGTGTGATTCGCGATCTGGTGTGATTTCCTCCGAGACGAGGGGACGAGTTGTGCAACAGATGACGTCCTTGAGGAATCTGCAAAGATGGTCAAAGAACATGGCGCAGGTGATGGCTGTGGCAACAAAGAGGACGGAAATGATAGCGATTCCGATTATCTGCCATGTTCTGCTTGCGTGATCGGTCGCTTGGATTTCTGCGGACGCTGGGAGGACAGACGGTGTCGAGGCAAGGGTGGTGCTGAACACGGCGGAGTGGGTGAGCGGTGTTGGAGTAGGCGACCACTGAATGCGAGATGTTGACGGGGATGGTTTCTCGAACTGCCTCGTGGATGTTTTGCTAGTGGTGGTATGTGTCGTGAACGAGAGAGTGGATGTGGTAGTGGTCGAGTCGCCAGGAAATAAACCGAGAATATCGCGAGGAACGGCAAGGACGACCATCTAGGGGGTTAAGCAAAGAAATCCGGAAATTGCCGAATACTGAGATTCCAGTGAGTTCCAAAGATGGTAATAATCAGCTTAGCGTCATCTTGTACTCGAATCGCCACCAACGACCAAGTTCAAGAGATCGTACAGAAATGTCTTCTAGAGAACCTTTGTGGTTCTGCCATCAAGTTCGTATTTCTCTTATCAGATACCAAATCCGACTCACATCCAACTCAGTGTCATGCAGAGATGATGCCACTCATGGTCAGCCCAGTTCTCCCCCTTCCCCTTTGCCATATTCATTCCTTTCAGACACCAGATCCTATCTGCGCTTCTTGTCGCGGGTCTTTCGTAGAAAAGGTATATATTCCCCTCCCCGCCATACCCCATCTTGCTCAACTCTTTGCCAGCTTGAGAATCCAACCGACGATCCTAGGGAATTTCAGAGGCGCGCTGCCGACGTGCTCGACGTCCCGAACAACATCCCTGGTGCCTTCGAGGGATTTCTGCGTTCAGGTTCCGCACCCCCTTTTCCTACCCTCCCTTGCGCCTAATTCGCTTCTTTTAGGTTCTTGGTCAAATACAGACGATATTCCATTTCATCGCCCTCGCTCCCCACCTGCACAGCAGACACAGGATAATACTTCTGTATGCACTCCACTTCCACTCCACCCACTCTCTTCTCACACCCACTCTCACAGCCAAGCACCGGCTATCGCTTTGAATTCCACAGTGATCCTGGTGGCGGAAGCACTAGAACCTTTATCCTTGGCGGACCTAATACACTCAGGCGTTCACCATCTCCCACAGACCGTCCGATTCATGTTCCCACCATGCTCGAGTACATCCTCTTTCAACTTGATCACTTTTGACCTATTCTCACTTCTCCTTCAGGTTTCTACGTCGTGAACCAGTCACCCGCAGCCCCAATCGCAATAACAATAACGCCCGTGCCAACAACGACATCAATGGTCCGTTAATGGCTCAGTACCTTTTGGCTTTGTTTGGTCGTGAACCCCATGGCCATGGCGATCCCTTTGCCGAGCTGCTTGGCATGCCTCAATCAGCCAGATGGGGGGATTATGTATTCAATCAGGAAGGTTCGTCTCCTTTCGCGTTTCATCCTATTGCCCACCTAACTTTCCCAAAGCGTTGGACCAAATATTAACTCAACTTGCTGAGAATGCCACTGCCGGAAGACCAGTGCCTGCAACAGAAGACATCATCACCAACCTACCGAGAGAGGTGCTTACGGAAGACTGTCCGTATTCACACATCCCTTCCTTTCACTCCCTTGCTCATATACCATATAGCCCCCCTATTGGAAAGAGATTGCGCGGTCTGTAAAGAGTCTTTCAAATTGGACCCCGAAGACCCAGATGAGTTGGTCATAGTTACGCTCCCTTGCAAGCACCCATTTCATGAAGGTTGCATTCTTCCCTGGCTTAAATCGAGCGGGACATGTCCAGTCTGCAGGTTCGCCTTCAACGTCTCTTTTGCCCAGGTCGTCATATGTAACCCTTGGCGAACAGGTTTGCCCTGGTCGCCCAGCCACAGCAACCTTCCCCAGGAGGGCCTTCCGGAGGGCCTTCTGGAGGCAATTTGAACTCTAACCGCCCAAATCCCTCATCGGGGTCACGCCAAAACTCATCCGGCAATTCTGATAGAAGTGGCGCTAGCAGTCTCTTCCATGCCCTTTTCGGAGGTGGACCCAGTGCCTCCAGCCGTAACGGCGACACGTATTCAGCGCGCTCTCGACGCAACCTTGGAAGAGGCAATCGCAATACCCATCCAGAGGTGGTCTCTCACAATACACCCCCTTTTCCAGGGCAATGGATTGAGGACATTGATTGACAAGAACATCACCCCTTTTGTTTCTGTGTCTGGATTCTCGCTACCGTTGCTCTGCCCGATCGTCTGTCTTTGCACATTACCCTTCCATTCACAATTGTATCTGTCTGTAACATTTAGAATCGTGTATCCTATTCCCGGGGCTACATTGTAACGTCGTCATCAAGATGCTCTCACACTATTTAAATCTTTGAAGAGCGCGGATAACTACACCACTTGCCCATCACCCATACTTTTGCCGAATTACCCCCATAAAGCGACAGCCTGATTTATACGTACCGAGCGTGAAACTCACGGATAAATTTGCCTCGACAGAAAATAACCTTTTATTCTCTTGGTATACGACATAACCCCAAAAGTCAAGAGTGTCACAACAGTATAGAAATCAAAGCAAATCCCATCCACGAAGTTCTCGCCTAGTTGGTGGTAGCATCCGTGTAGTCCGTCGTTGCAAAACCGACCTGGGAGTTGGTGGTGTCGAAGACACTGTAGAAGCGCTCGATAAAGGTCTGACCGTTGATAAAGTCAAGACCCTCTCCAGACGGAGTGCCGAGGTCGTTGACGATACCATAGATCGAGTTGGTAGTACCACCAATGTAGGTGTTGAGCGTTCGTGGCCAGATTTGTCCGTTGGGGGTCAACGCGTACGCGACCTCGAGGTATGATATAAGGATGAAGCGTTCGATCGGAAATCAAGGATGTGGACACTTACAGAGCCAATGTTGAAGTTCAAGTTCTCGAGGTCGTCGTATTGAGTAGTGGTGAACTTGAGCAAGCCGGTGTTGTCGTCATACGTAGCACCCGTGGCAGATTGGTATGCCGAGTAGGCGTCTGTTGCCGACAGCTCAGTGTCGTGTCGGTTCAAGTGAGCGCGATTCACTTACTGGAAGCGAGGAGAATCAAAGTGGTGCCAGTGTCAACGATACCAGCAGTCTCTGCCAAGATCGTCTTGCTGCCATAGGTGATGCTCTCGTTGATGCCCCAGTAGTACGCGGCAGGGTAGGTTGTGGTCAGGGGACTGGAATGATTCGATCAGATGTGTAAAAAAAAAAAAAAAGGAAAAAAGAAACTGACGTGTAGGTTAGGGTGCCGGTGTACTTGGTTGTGTCAGTGCCACCGAAAGTAAGTTCACCATTCGTGGAATCATCAGTGGTAGTGGGTGCGAAGAAGACACCAACAACTTCTTCAGAGATCTTCCCCTGGGTGTAGAGGTTTTGGGTAACGGTAGGAATCTCCGTGTCGGGCTCGTCGGTCAGAGTACCCTCGGTCAGAATTTCGGGGCCAATACTAGTAGACAATTAGTGATCGTGTTTGAGATGAGGCACATCTACTCACCCGATAATGCCATCAACACCTGTAAAGCCAGTGGACGTTGATGCGACACCAATGGACTGCTTGGTAATGGTAAGCTCAGAGCTGATGGTGACGGTGTCCAACCATTCTTCTCCTACACATGGGCAGTCAGTTCTCGGTTCTATTTGGAAAAGATAATAGAAAACCAACCAGAGAAAGAACCAGAGCCGTACTCGACCGCCTGCGAGGAAAATGACAACGTTACTTATACAATCGAAAGAACTTTTTCAAGCTTACCACAGGCTCGCCAGTGTTCGTGCTGGTGCTCGTCGCTGTGTATGGTGTGTCAGCGCCAACCCAGGTGTTGGAAGAGCCAGTGTCAACGATCAAATAATCTTCAACACGTCAGAGTAAGCGTCATGAAACTCGCCGCACAAGACAAGACGTACAGGTTGTGGCTGGGCTGCCGACACCAACCTCTGCAATATATGAGACAGCCTCGTTTGTGACAGCAATGCTGCTAGCACGACGATCCAGCTGGCCGCTCTGGATAGCAGCACCACGCTCTTTCAGTGCAGCAGCACGAGCCTGGTCGTGCTGAAGGAGGTTGATAGCACCACCACTAGCATTGATGCGCTTGGCGAATGGTAGAGTAACACGGGGGGAGCGAACCTCTACCGGTGTCGCCGCGATAGAAATGGCAAGGAGCAAAGTAGTGAGCAAGGATGCAGCAGGAAACATGGTCAAGACTGGAGAACAGCACTCGCTTACCCGTGCCATTTATATTATTCTACCGGGGACGGATAGGGGTTCTCTGATGCTTGGGGAACGGATCACATGGTGACCAACTCATTGAAGGACATAGAAAGGGATTAGTAGCCTACCACACGGGCAACGGCGCCTGCTGCATATTTCGGTAACAGCCCACATCAGGTAACAACTTTCTTGTGTCACTTGGACCGCCTCCCAGCGTGCTTATTGGCAGGATCTCGAACGGATCGATGTGATTCCCAATCCAGACTAGTACACGATCAGCACAGTTGACACGTATGTGAGAGATAGCAAGAATACCTGCTTGGTTTTGTGTACGCAGGGGACAGTATATACGGTTTTTTCTGTTCATAGAAACTTTTCCTGAAGTACCATGCTATAAAGCGAGCGATAAGGCGAATGTTATGAGTATTTGGCGCTGGGAAAGTTACAACGGCAGAATTTGGGCGAGAAAAAGTTCACACGTACGGATGTCCGCAATCCCATGCACTGATTCTAAAATCGACCAGGGTGTTGAGGAGGCAAACTCTGTAGTGCCAATATTGTACTGCAAGGACGATAATATAAACGTTCAGCGAGGAAACAGAAATTTACCTGGAAGAAGGCTGGGGCGCCTTGGGAGGAGTCGCCATGGATGGCCTTATGGTGTTGCTATACGTAGCAAGGCTACTCACGCTATTAACCCAAGCGCTAGGACATACGGTACCCACTGTGTCAGTCTGTGTAGAGCCGTGTCAACGTCTTATTGCGCAGACCGATGGTCGGGTTCTCCGAGGATCAGCAAAAATTCGCCGCCTTCCTGGACCACTAAAAATTGGATGAATTCTGAATCAGATGTTTGGTGGTACCATGTGGTCAATGCACTTTTCTCCCTCACGGTGACCCGATCAAGAACGCGATCCGTATGGTGTACGAAAGCAAGATCATGTGACACGATTAATATCCAGTGCGTCGAGAATCGGCCCGTCTCGTTATAGAAACGACCAACATCGTACCCAGGCTAGTGTATCCTGCACAGTCATAATCCAGAATTCAAATCACGTCATGTTGGTAACGGATTTCACTCGCCATGGTGCTCATCTTGAAGGCTGATCTTTTTAGTAGATGAACTTGTACTCGGTCAACGTCGATTGATATACCTATAACATTTACAGCGCGTGGTAAAGGAGAGGAAAGTAAATACATGATGCACGACCAACAAAAAGGATCCTTGGTGACTCGCATCTTCGTACGTGCAAGTCTGCAACGATTGCAACGTCATGAAACATTGTCACGCAAAACGGACCTTTTCTCCTGGACGACCTTCGGATAGCAGAACAACAGCCTGGCAAGTGGTCAGGCAATGATCAATCGGAGGGGACGTCTCTCACATATTTCCCACTAATCTTCCATCCCGGCTCATCCTTGTCGAGTTTCTCAGCAAGTCTATCCCCGTCATCTCCAAGGCCAACAACAACATCACTCTTGACGGTTCGCAAACTGCACACCTTTGGGGCACCTGCTGCACTGGCCATCGGTCCGATTGCAATATCAAAGGGCGTGCTTGCTGGAGCAGCACAATCATACGTCAGCTTGCGATGGTTCAAGTCTCCCTTGAAGAAGACAAGGTCGGATCGAGAGAGGTGGAGGAACAAGTCCGGTGCCTCGTTGTGCAAGTCCCAGTATGTGTATCCAGTACACCAGAAGGGGTGTTGCTCATAGACCCATTTTCCATCCCTTTCGTATTGCTAAATGAGTGCGTTCAGTATCCTGAATGTCGACACAAACAGAACAACTGACTTTCCACCGCGCGCCGAGGCGTCGAAGTGACTCCCTTTCGGCTTCGGTTGCTTTGGGGAAGAGATGTCCATACACCATGGTATTTAAAAGCCATTCCCAGTCTTTCCGAGTGACATCCGAGACAAACCATGGGTACCGCTTTCCATGGAACCTAACTTGCTTCGCCAGGCCGCTCTGGATGAGGAAGTCAGCTATAGGACTATTGATCAGTGGCAGTGATTGAGAGATTAGGGTCCCTACGCGTACCATACACGCAATCACAATATAATTCGAAACCAGCATTATCCAAAATAAAATCGATGCGTCCCCCGGTCTTGTCGCGCAGCTCTTTAAAGGTATTCCATAGCTGGTTCAGGTGGTTCCCCAGGATATTCTTTTCTGTTGCGGCGAGATGATCGCCACCGGTGGACTGCAGAGACTTGATTTGCTCCTCGGTCATGTTGATGAGCAATGACAGGTCAGTGGAGTTTCCCCAGAGGCAAACTGAGGATCGTCAGAAGGAGGAGTTTGGAGATGTCGGACACAAACCTTGGGTCAATTCGAGGAACATGAGTCGTTCAGCTTCGGTCTTGTCCTGGTCAGTGATATTTTCCGGCTGCTTGGAGGGTTCTGCGAAACGCATAGAGAGTTCAAAAACCGCTTCCGCCGACCTGGAAAATGTGTCGCACTGCACAAGATGGTGAGGGGCATTTAATGGATGTATAAGACTGACATACTTTTTGGCGGTAGAATACGTCGTAGTCTTTCCAATACTTGCTTACACTGAAGCATTCGTGCAAGCGACGATACTTGTATGCTTCGGCGAACAGCCAAGGCGCGTTCATAAAGTCCTTGCCTGGACAAGGGGATTGATTAATAACAAAAGACGATAATGATGAAAATACAGACCCTGGAAGTATTTGGCGATTTCTTTATTCCAGAGTGCGACATCGGCTTCACCGTCGTCGATGATGGGTCTAAGCTTGGCATTACCGCTCAAATCCGCCATGAGGGTGTCCATTCTTTCAAGACACTGGACGAGGTCGACGATGCGATCCTCGGCGGACTGCTCGTTAAGGGTGCGGGAGGTATCATCGATCGCCTTTCCCAAAATGGTGGGAAGGCGAACGCCCATGGTTGCGTGGGCAAAGGAGTATTCATGGTAACCGCGATATGCAGGCCACGGGGGGTTGTTTGGGTCGACCTGGATGAGGAGTGTCAACGATGGGAAGCAAGGACAGGGAACGAGTAGCACGAACTCTTGAAGGGGTTCTTGGCCAGGGTGCTTTGATGTCCTTCTTGTCGGGCAGGTGGCCGAGGTGAAGGGTGACGCGTGAGGGGGGCGCAGAGGCGGGAGGAGCGGGGGAGGGGTCACCACCAGGGATGGGATTGTCTGTCATGGGGGGAGCAGGAGTGAGAGGGAAATAGTCAGGGAGCATGAATGCCGATATGATTGAATCAGACGCGTGCTTTATACGTTTGAAGGAAACAGAGCGATAAAGCCGAGAAAGGAAGGTAGCATCTTGTGACGTCACAAACCCAATATCAATGCATATGCAGCGTGTATTTGGCCGTTGGGTTGGATACTACCGCTTATCTCGTGAGTAGTCCATGTCCATCAAGTTCACCCCCTTCGGTGTACCATATATCCTCGAATTCCAAAACATTTCATTCCTTCCACAGCCGAATTCATCCGTCCCCGATTCGCGCCGCTCCTCGTCTTCGGAGTCCTTTTGCTACATCGAGTGTCCACCTCCCCAGCCACGCTCGTTCCCCTCTTTCTTTAAACGAAAAAACAACCAAGACGCCACTCCAACCACACATCAGCTCACAAAGCCACTTCCTCCTCCGCCACCTTCAGAATCACATGACGGAATTTATATCCAATTTACTTCAGAACACAGCCATCCACACTTGTCTCGCAAGCAAAGGCTCATCCACTTGCAGCAAACCATCAGCAATGCGGTGCTTGATGCCGGAATGAGTCGCTCCCCTGGAAATACCTCTCATCCCGAGAACTGCCCAGCCCGAGGACATAGGACTTCGGACGCCTTGTTCTGCGGCACCTATGGCCAAATGATGGCTGCATTAGAAGGCGCCGGCTTATCAGCAACACCATGCGCGGGTGACGGCCTATCCGGACGTGGGTACCTCTTCAGTTTTCACTCCAAACCACCACCACTCAATCCTCGTCCCCCTTGCAGACTCACGCTTGGGTGCTCTCTTTGTAGCACACAACAATGGCGCCGATGGCGTACAAGTCAGAAAAATTACCTTGTGGGGCTGATTAGATTCTGTCTTCTCTTTTTATGTATGCGACTCCGGCTCTATCATGATCTTGCACATTTATACCTGTATTGTACTGTATGCCTATATTGTCCACTATCTAACTCAGCTCAATCCGATCTCTCACGACCGCTTCTCTGTCTCGGTATGACTGCCGTCGAATCAAGTTCACAGAAGCATCTGGTCGTACTTGGTGCCGGCGTCATCGGTTTAACTGTGGCCTACTTGGCTGCGACAGATCCAGATGTCTCCTTCACAGTGACGGTCGTCGCACGGGATATGCCCCAAGATATGGACTCCCAAGCTTGGGCTAGTCCTTTTGCTGTATGCCTTTCCCCCATGCGATTCAGATGACCCCACATGCCAACATCCTTGGATATAGGGTGCAAATTGGGCTCCCCTCCCAGCAGCAGCCAACGACCGACGGCTCTATAACTGGGAGCTCCTTTCCTTGTGAGCTTGCGGTGCAGTTAATGACGGTCATGACTCGCCTACTGATGCTTATGGTCAAGTAACAAGTTTTGGGATATGATTCCAACTGGTTTGGTAAAGGTTTGTTTAGTACATTCGATTACTTTGATCCAATCTGAATGAAACCAAGAAACTGCCCTCAAAGATCTTTTCCGAGCAGGCGAGAGACTTTTCGCAGCTATGGTGGGCTAAACTGGTCCGTGAGGTGAGCCACTGAAGAATCCTGTCCGTCGGGAGAGCGCTCAAATAACGCCTCCGATACAGCTTCACGAGCTCGATCAATCTGTGATCCCAGAGCCATACAGCTGGGGTGTTGGATTTTACACAATATCAGTGAACCCGCAGGAATACATCCCCTGGTTAAAATCCGAGCTACTATCCCGCGGGGTTTCCTTTGAGCAACGGCAAGTGAAAAGCTTACAAGAGTTATGGCCACTGGTAGGACCGAAGGGTGTTCTCGTGAACGCCACCTCTCTCGGTACGCACTGTAGCCATAGAATCATTTCACAAGGATCATAACCACAACATCGCAGGCTCGAGATCTATCATTGGCGTAGAGGATACCAAGTTATATCCAATACGTGGTCAGGCTATTTTGGTAGAATCACCCAAAATGAATGAATTTTTAGCTGCGGAAGGCGGTACGTACGTTTGCGATCAGGCTGGCCATTAGCTTATTCAACGGATCAATAGACAATCAGTCGATACAGGGTGCGGAAGCGACATACATCATTCCACGTCCTGGAGAAAAGTATACCAACACTGTTCTTTTGGGCGGCACATATCAGTCTGGAAATTGGGACACCTCTCTTGATATGGATGTGGCCCAGCGTATCTTTGAGCGCTGCGCTAGACTTGCGCCCTCACTCAAGGACAGTGGGGTGACCAAGATTTTGAGGCATCAAGTAGGGTTAAGGCCGGCAAGGGAGGGAGGGGCCCGGGTAGAGGCAGAGTTTATCACGCTACCTCTCCGTAGTACCCACAACCTTGTCCCTTGGGACACGGCAGGGGTGGAAGATGGGAACATGCAAGTAGTGCATGCATATGGATTTGGGTGGGTACCTTGTCGCGACGTTGACGAGCTCACTGACCGATATTAAATTTTTGTAGTTCGGGAGGGTATCAGGCGTCTTGGGGAGTCGCGGCGGAGGTTTTGAGTTTGATAAAGTAGAAATAACACGACCACGTGATACGACGCGTCCATAGTGTATATTATTGTTTGGATCCACAAGTTCACAACGCCCATCTTGGAACTTGGTGGCTAACGCCAACCATGTCCCTCGCAGATCTCGGGAAGAATGACATCTCAGAAGAAACCCAGGCGCTCAAGGACAAGCTAGCGAGTCGAGGTCGGCTGGATCATCGGATCGCTATTTGCAACCAGGCTTATCCACTTATACCTTAGACACAGAATGTGCCGGACTACAGACACAACTCATGAGACGTGAAGCGGAACTTGAGGAACTGCAGGCGACCTTGAATGAAACCGTCTACAAGGTACAAAGTCTCCCGGTGGTCGTGACCGTGATACCCAGTTGACGTTTGCACAGCTGAGTAAAGAGGCCGAACGAGCTCTCCAGTTGGAGGAAGAGGTTTCAGCTCGGTCTTGTGAGCTCAAGACGGAACGAATGTCGCTTCGCAACACCGAGCTCGCTCTGCAATCCGCCCAAGACAAGCTCAAAGCCGAGGAGCGCGCGAAAAGGGAACTTGAGTCGACACTCGACACGGTTTCATTGCACTCTCAAGCGACCAGCGCAGGACACCAGTCTGTACAACGTGAGAAACGTGCTCTCGAGTCCCGTGTGCGCGAGTTGGAGCGCCTTGTCCAAACACACGAAGCGAGGCGTGTTTCGAACCATTCCCACAAGGGCGGCAGACCTCGCTCCTCCTCAGTCTCGAATTTTCGTCTCCCTGCCGTGGAACAAGAGCTCAACGACACCAAAGCCCAATTACATACCAAAGAAACGAGCATTCGGGTACTGGAGCAGAAGCTCGCTCTAGCGCAAGATGATTTAGTCAAGGCCGAGAACGCACGCATCTCGATCGACAAAGCCGGGCAGAAACGCATTTCGGAGCTCTTATCAGCTTTGGAGAGGAAGGATGAGGAACTTGAATCGCTGAGGGAGACGGACCGTGCCGGTGAAAGAGAGGAAGAGTTATTGAAGAGGATTGACGAGGACGAGGCGAAAATCGCTGCCTTGGAGAAGTCGGTTGCTGAGAGTCAAACTGCCCGCACGAGTCAGGCTAGGATTCAAAGACTGCAGAGCCAACTGAAGGCGGAATGCGAAAAGTTGCACCGAAGCGAAGACATCCAGAGTCAGTTACTACACGAGAAGGAGGAGCTAGTCAAACAATACGACGCTTCTCAATGCAAGATCCGTGAGGGCCATGAATTACTGATGGCTCGCGAGTGTCAAATCAAAGAGCTGGAGGCAAGGCATGCGTAAGTCCTCCGTTTCATTGCAAATTTGGCTTTCCAAAGTGAGATTTACAACAACAGTTATCTCCTGGCCGAACTTGATACCTATACCCACCGCAAGGAATTCTCGTCGCTTGATGCAGAGGATTCTTCGTCTCAAAAATCAAATGGGGCCCCAGCGTTTTCCAACGAGTCTGCTCTGGCAGATCATATCCAGACACTATTGCAGGCGATTGATCGGTTGCGCGACGAGCGCGATGGACTCAAACGTGCACTCGAATTCTCAGAGGTCGAATACCGCATCACTACGGAAGGCTTTCAAGCCCGCATAGCGTCCTTATCGAGCCAAATTATGAGGAGCGGCCACGCAATCGTAACGCACGAGTCCCCAATCAACACTTGCGTGGAGCAGAGAATAAAGCAATTAACGACATGCGCCACCGCTTTCAGTGTTGTGATATCCAATCTGCAAACCCACCTAGACCTCTCTGAAGATCGTCTATCTGCGACCACTGCCGATCTCACTTCATCTAACTCCCAGTTACACGACGCACTTTCGGTTATCGATAACCAAAAGCAACTGTTAGTCACGAATGCACATCAACATGATGCCCTACTCAAACTTGACGCAACCGCTAAGGAGCTCTTGGAGTCAAACGAAGAAGGCGATCGTATGCGTCTTCAATTGACCCATGTAGAAGGGCAGGTCGCTCTTATGGTAGAACGTGTTAAAGCCTCTGAGGCTGCTAGGGAAGAAGCACACCAAAGCTTCCTTTTGGCAGAGCAGCGCTTCACCACCCTCAACGAGAATTTCCGGGACATCGAGTCTGAGCGCAACTCACTTGCCCTTCAGGTCATGAACCTGCAGGATGATCTTGCCCACGTACGGGGCGAACTAGCTGACGCTCAAAATCGGTATAATGCTCTCCATGCTCAGCAACTCTCAGCAATGTCTACATCCGAAGTCGTGCGAGCTCTCAAGGACCGCATACAAGAACTCGAAGCGCGCATTGTGTACCACACTAACCAGATTGGCGATTATCAGCACGACATCCGTCGCCTAGAAACTAACGTAAAGCTCCATGAAGAGTGCATCGCGGAAGTGACGCCGGAGCTCGAGCTTCTCACTTCCCAAAAGGAGGCTATGATCGAAGACTGTGCCCAGGCGAGAGAAGCAAGGGATGAAGCTATCGAGAGATTGGAGGCAGCCGAAGAAGAAGCAGAAAGACTCCAGCAACAGTTACGGCAGGGAAGGCACGCCCACGACGCAGAATTGTCTGCAATGTCCTTGATGGTAGAGACGCTAAAGTCCCAGAACCAGCAGGCCATTGCACATCTAGCAGACTTGGAGGCCGAAAAGGTAGAATTCGTCCGCGAATTAGATACTCTCAGCCGCGATCATCAGCGCCTTAACGAGCAGTTGAATGCTGCCGTTTCTAGCACGCGGTTACTTGAACTAGAACTCTCGATGGAGAACGCGGACATGCAGCAAGTCGTCGTTTCCCTCGCCGTCCTTCACCGTGCCTACAAGGATTCTACTCGACAACTACAGAGATCATGCCAACATATCACAACGTTAGATTCACAGCTAGTTACCCTCAGCCAGGACCTCGAACAAAAGGGTGCTCTCGTCGACAGCACAGAAAAGGAAAAACATGAATTACTGCAGCGGTTATCGGACATTTGTGGGGAGACAGATGGATCGCGAGACGATCATGAAGTAGACTTCTTGCGGAACGTACTGCAAGAAAGAGAACAAGAGTTGGCGACTACAAAGGAGTTACTCGAAGAAACCAAGTGCCGCTATTCCGAGGTCAAGGCGGACCTTCTTGCGCGTATTGCTACGATGACGATGGATTTACAAGCACAGGCAGGTCAAGCCGAAGACACCACCAACCTACGGGTGGAGCTGGAAAGCGTCAGGACCCAGTTGCAACACTCAATGGAAAACTTTGCCGTTTTGGAGAAACTCCATGGCGATGTCATCCAAGAATATACCACTGTCAAAGAGGTCTTCGAGCGTCGGCTTGCTGAAACCGACGAACAGATACACACATTAGATGCGGACCATCAGCGGAGTCTATCGGCTATGGAAGCAAAATGCAGGCATGACACTGATATCCTCACCAGTAATCTTGAAGATCGTGAACACGAGATGGATGAACTACGCCAAGAACTTCAAGAGTTATCGGAGGCACATGCTCGTACCGAAGGAGAGCTTCGCGAAGAGTTGAAATCTTACGAAGTCCGGCATGCTCTTGTGGATGACCTTGAACAGGACCTTCGCCGAACCATTACCGACATGCGTCAGCGACTGACGCAGGCAGAAGCTGAGACTCTTGCACTGCAGGAGGAACGACAATCACTGCAGACGGAGATTACCTGTCTCCAGGCCGAGATCCAGCGATCAACATCCTTGACCCGGTACTTGGAGAGTCAAACCAGGGAAAAGTAAGTCAGCATGTTATTCGATTGATCGCCACTCATTGTATATACAGTGAGGATGCTTGTGTGCTGTTGAAGGAAAGATGGCAACAGTCGGAGTTGAGCCTCGCTGAATCAGAGAAGGCTTGCAAAGCTGCTGAATTCAATCTCACCCTGCAAACCACTCAGCATGAGAAAGTTGTTACAGCACTCCGTCGCGAGATTGTATCCCTCCAGTCCGGACCCGAACTGCACGCCACTCTTGCTGACCTCGAAGAGAAGAACCGGGAGATGGATGATCTACTTAGAGCAAAATGTCAGGAGATAGAAGAATATGACGATCGAATCCTCGAGTGAGTTGTGGAACGCTTTTTTGTCAGATACATCTAGTAAAACATGACTACGTCCAGGACGTTGAAAGCAAACAAGAAATTGACGAGCAAAGTAGAGTCCTTGACACGCAAAGTACAGGCTTTGCAAGCGAAGGTCTCCTCGATGAGAAACCAACCCCAAGAGCCTGTAGCGGAAGTCATCCCTGCGAAGAAGGCGTCTCCCGCTCCCAGTCCACCCGCTCCTGCAACGACGCATGCAGAGAGCTACCACAACTCTGTTCGTAATCGGGAGAGCTCTGCCCCTTCGCTAAGTTTGAGGTCCAAGACTCCAGAGCCGCGGATTGAGTCGCAGCCACAATCTGTAATTGTTCTACCTTCGTCGCACACTCCAGGGAGGACGAGTGAACTCTCTGGGTGTGAAATGTCTGCTGGGAAAAAACGACCTGCGCCTGACGACGACGAGCGGGATAGCGTCCCTGCTGAGGGTCGTTACTCTACGGATGCATGCGCCCGCAATGGACCCACACCGCGCTTGCGACGAGCACAAGGACACCCAGCTAGCTTCACACCGGTGCGCGGGGCTTCTTCACGAAAACCTGTTGGACTATCATCTCCAGGACGTCGAGTTGGTACAACTCCTTCTGAAATTATTACGGATGTCACCAATAGTCCGCGGGGATCTTCGAGACAGGGTGATTATCACCTGATGAAGAAGAAAAGCTGGCTAGGCAAGATCAGAGGTGGAGCGGGTCCTCAACCTGTGAGTTCTCGGCTGGGTAGTTTTGGAGGACAATAACACGCAACTGGACATTTTCTGTATTACATTCACTTAAAGTATTGACATGCTTGTAAGACACATTCTTTCGTGCATCGCTCGGCATTCGCCGATGACAAGACCTTGCTGTAACTCTTGCGTAGTGACGCCGGAATGGCAACTTCATATGACTCTTTACACCGCCAGTGCAGAACACTCGAGTCCCTCTTCGACTCCAAGCTGACCTCCTATGCAAGGCTCGCATCAGCCATAGCCAGGAATCAGGACGATGTCGAGTCGTCAGGTTCACGTGAGCGATGGCAAGATCTCCAGAGCGAGGTAGAAGACTTGCTGGACAAGGTAAGCAGCGACCATCCTAAACAGCCTCAATGTCCTTACTTGGCTTCAAGCTCAGGGAAACCAACGACGCCCTCCTTCCATTCTCCACGAATCCAGACTCTACACCATCCCAGTCTGTGGCTAGAGCAATACAGAGGCACCGCGAAGTTTACCAAGACTATGCACGCGAATTCCAGCGCACAAAGGTCTTCCCGTTAATGCATCTTTTCCTTCTAGCTTTGATCTCACACACACACCTTGAATTATTTCAGGCGAATATACAGCATGCTCTCGAACAAGTGAACTTGTTGGCTGGCGTACGCAATGATATAGAGTACGTGGCTCCCACTTCGTTGCTCCCCATGTTTTGACGATCATCAGCGCCTACAAATCTTCGGCTTCCGATTCTTTGCTGGCTGAGCGTAGCCGAATTGACAGCTCGCATCGAATGACAGACGACGTTCTGGAGTACGCCGTAGCAGCTTCTTCGCAGCATGTCATATTCAATCTTCTCACAGACAAGCATACGAGACAAGGGCCGAATTCTCTCGCCAAAGTAGTTCATTGGCGGGTATCAACACGCGGATAACGAGCGTCATCAGTAAGAATTTTCCCCTTGCCCATTTCTACTGTTCAATTTTTATGTAGACACGATGCCCGGGATCAATAATATATTGGCCATGATCAAAACTCGTAGGAGACGGGACGCTATCGTTATTGGCGCTGTAATCGCCATATGCATACTATCGCTTCTAAGCTATATGTCCCGCTAGTGAAATAGTAGTAACTCAAATTCACTTGCGTAATTTGTCTGCTGTATGGTGCATCAGGGCGTTTACCTGGCTGCCAGCCGTGGCCGATTGAAGTGATCTCCCTCTTGGAATTCCTGCCAATTGCGTCTCAGTTGCCTCACAGCACCCCAATCCACAGCTCTCGAGTCTTCTATCCATGTCGTCTCGACGGCCCATCCCTTTATTTTGGCAATCGTCAGTACGATTTCCCAAGTAAGTTCGGCACATTGTTCAACGGCGTGATAATCAGATTCAACCAAAATACGACGAGGAGAGCATGCTTCGATGAGTGCTCGGTGGTTTGGTGAACGCCCGTTGATCACAGTTGACAGAGACATGTATACATTCAAGTGGCGTTTCTGCGTACAATCAGAGGACGTATTGTAGGGTGCAATACGATGCAGATCAAGTACCTCTATCGCTTTCCAAGTTTCTACACTGAGCCCACAACTGTGTAGATCGATACTGATGCGTTGCCATTCGAGGCCATGTTTCTGTTGCATTCGACTCAGGAGATCCACTGTAGCCTGGTGGGACTTGACACTATGGATGCTGATGTTTCTGCGTAGCTCGACTGCGAGATCAATTTGGGACTCGAGTACGGCCAGTTGGTGTTCGAGAGGGACAATAAAATGGGTCAACTCCCGCGGCGTGGCGGCGTATTCGATAGGGACACGAGCAGCGCGGTCAAGTCCGACCTCTCCCAGCATGGCTTGTGGGAAGGAGGAAAGATTTCTTCGTAGTTCCGTAAGGATGTCCGCAAGGGGAATTGGGTCAGGGAGGTGGAGAAGCAACTTCTCGAACATTTCCTGATGTTTGCCCAAAGGTGAGAAGAGTCGTCGATAGTGCTCCTCTCTTGTGGTTCCGGGGGCTGTCGATATCCAATGTGAGAACCAGGGATGATAACCTGGTGTTATTCAACCCAGTTTGGGGGGATGGTTAGAGAAGGCAAAGCGGAACGGCGTGTAGTTGCTGACCGAAACACGGAACCACCTTGTCTGGATGTGCATTGGCTAGATCTCGCACAAGGGACTGGTCCGAAGGTCGGGAAGACATGGCACAAATTGTGATTGCTAGGTCGTCCATTGCCTGTGTTGTAACATCCGAGTCCGTGGGGTGACAATGCACATCGACGACGTGACGCAGGACGTCGAGTGGTGGTAGCGACGATTCTACATGCATCGAGGATGCGAAGTGCGCAACTCGGTTCCGTTCTCTCATGTTTGGTATCGCACGGCACAAGTTATCCATCTCGACCATCAACCTTTCAACAAAGCGGCAAATGCAGTACGGTTTAAACACGTCTCCTCCTATTCATCGGTGGATGAAGGATTCACTGGACCGCGATGCGTTTCATACATCGCTACAGGTACTTGGCGTGCGCGTGCCAGCCAACAAGACGACCAACGTGCTCAAGTCAGAGCATTTGAAGAGGTGTGTCGCTTCCGTGGGCATCTGTACCAAATCCATCTTCATCGGTCTGCTCCGTTTTCAAGGTATATTATGGATTTACCAAAAATTAAGAGTGTCGTGTGGGATCCATCCGAGGAGCAGAACCGCAGGGTCATTCTGTTGAAAGTTGAGGAAGAAGGTGCGTCGCAACTCAGCACACAAGCCCACCACTGATCCGTTCCCCTGTAAGCTAGCTGCTTTGACTCCTGAAGCACGCTTGTTCTTGCAGGAGCAGTCTGCCGATTTAGTGAAACATAAGATTGATCTAGACTATAACTACTGGACAGCAGGTATGCGGAAATGGCTCACCTTGGATTTCCAACCGACCTGTCTGTAGATGATATCATAAACTCCATACTCCCCGAGAACCTCTGTGATGGCTCGCCGACAGGCTTCTCCATCACCGGACACATAGGTGAGCGTGTTTATGCACACCTCGTATACATATATCGACCAACCCACCAGCGCACATGAACCTCAATCAGGAGTATTTGCCCTACAAGCATCTAATAGGGCAAATAATTTTGGACGCAAGTCACGATTGATGTAGTATAATCTCAAACTAATAAGAGTTTCAGAAAAACCCCGGCATCAAGACTGTTGTGAATAAGCTAGATAATATCGATAATAAGTTTCGCTTCTTTCAAATGGAAGTGCTTGCTGGGGAACCAGATTTCGTTGTTGAACATGTAAATCCTTTTGTTATTTGGATAAGTCGTAGATGGTTCTGACATTGTCTTTTCGGGCAGCACGAATCGAATTGCCGTTTTGTCTTTGATTTTTCCAAAGTTTACTGGAATTCTCGGCTACACACTGAACACGATCGTCTTGTACGACTGTTCAAGCCGGAGGATGTTGTTGCCGACGTGTTCGCGGGTGTCGGCCCTTTCGCCATCCCGGCCGCAAAGAAAGGTTGTGCTGTCCTTGCGAATGACTTGAACCCTGAGAGCGCGCATTGGCTTTCGAGGAACATCACCACCAATCACGTTCGTCCCCTACACGACTAACGGGACGGATACTCATGACTGGGTCAGGTGTCCGATTTCGCCCGTTCTAGCTGCGAAGACGGTCGTGATTTTATCCGAAACGTCGTGGTTCAAGTGCTAGAAAACCCATTCCCTGCATTTGGAGGTCCAAGGCTAAGCAGGATGCAGGAGAGGCAACAAAAACGCCAACGAGGGAAGCAGTGTGCATCAAACTCAGAAGCCTCCGACGCGCCGAGTCCGTTGCCACGGAATAAAATCGCGCACTTTGTTATGAATTTGCCGGACTCTGCACTGGAATTTCTGGACGCGTTTCGGGGCATTTTAACGCCGCAAGGTGAGGCCAAAGGGCGATTAGACGGAGTTTATGGCACCATGCCAATGGTGCATTGCTACTGCTTCACTCGCGAATTGGACCCTTCCAAGGCTGAGGCAGATATCAGGCAGGTATGTGGGCATGCAGCGGGTTCTACGAATGTGTGGGTGACACGGGATATTTTGCCAGAGGGCGGAGGCCAAGATTGGAACCACGTTGGAGAGCGATGTCATGTTGCACAAGGTGCGGTCAGTCGCCCCAAACAAGGATATGTACTGCATTAGCTTCCGGCTGCCCCGCATGGTAGCATGCTAGCGGTGATGATTGGCTGTGCATGATGCTTAGATAATCCATATTTATCGCCAAGCAGCCCAGCGCAGATTTCCTCAAACTGTTTCGAGTACCCACAGGCTTGGATTTCTCATAGATTAATACCCTCTAGAACTCCCCCGGACTACTAATTTCATAGAGTTGCCCATTACACCATGTCCCCGTTCTCTTCCCTTTTACCTTCCATTCACTGTGATGCCCAACAAACTTCCTCCCTGGCTGGGTCCGCTCTCAAGAGCGTTCGGAACGCCGTGGCTGTCCCCGAGAGCGAGCTCAAGCGTTGGAGGCGTGTGTTTGACGCCAATGCAAAAGTCGTGATCAACGGTGAAAAGTGCGTCATTGCAGTTCACTCTATTCTCATAAAATTCTCACCTGCGTAAATGTCAGGTTCCTCGACACCGAAAACTTTGTCAATGCCATTGCACCAAGCGGCGACCTGACTAAAATTGGTCGTGCACAGTTTGCGATGTTGTTCCGCGTCGCCGACGCCTCGAAGCGGGGTCTCGTTTCATGGGAAGACTTTACTGTCTTTGAGACTTTTTTGAAACGCCCCGACGCCGATTATTGGATAGCGTTTCAGTACTTTGACGTGTGAGTCTCCAGGAAAAATTGTACGACCGCTCAAATTTAACACCACTTTTATCCACGAAAAGGGACAACACTGGGACGATCACTTATGACGAGTTCAAGGATGTATTCACAGCTAATGTTGCCTCGTCATCCATACCTTTTGACTTTGACTGGTCAGTCGGCCGCCTTCGCATGTGAACGTATTTGAGTTTACCTGCGTCCCGCAGCGATTGGGTAAAGTTGTACCTAGGGAAGAAGAACGGAACACACGTGCTTGGATGTAGGTGACCTTTTCGGTCTCAATTTTCCCTCACTCAGTATGATCGGTTGCAGATAATGAGTTCACCCAACTGATGAAGGGGTTCCAGGGAGAACGCCTCCGTCAAGCTTTTAAACATTTAGATGCAGACCAAGACGGGTTCATTAAACCAGAACAGTCCAAACAAATTATTCTCGTGCGTCGCCTTACTATTAATATCCCCAATTGGTATGGGAAATCCATCCTGTCATCAGGAGCTTGCGGGCCACAAATTATCGGATGCAGTGGTGGAACGCTTGCCCACCTTATGCACACTCACTCCGGGAGGGCGTATATCATATTCAGAAGTGGTAGCTTTCCATAATGTTGTTCGAGGTAGGTTCATCTATACATCTGGTGGAATACACTGATATCGAAGAATGGGATATCAGAGATGGATATGGTCGAACGGTACGCGATAAAATTCGTGCAAAAATGGGCAAGGATACATAAAATTCTACGCTAGTATTATACGTGAGGCGACCGCCAAGTCCAAGGACGGCCGGATAGATCAGTCCGACTTCCTGAACCATGCTGCTGCGAGGTCACGCTACTCACTCTTCACGCCCATGGAAGCTTCCATCATCTTCCACTTTGCTGGGAGGGGGAACGGGGATAAGAGACTTACCTTGGTCGACTTTGCAAAACTACTGGATCCTCGCTGGAGACATCCACACGAGGAGTCGGAAAGCAAGACTGAAACCTCTGGTGCTTCTTTCTTGAACGGATTCTTGCAATCTTCCTACAATTTTGTTCAAGGAGGTCAGCGTCAATGTGATTGTAAGCGAATGTTTCTGAGCAAACTATAGGAATTGCTGGCGCATTTGGAGCAACTATTGTATATCCCATTGATTTGGGTGAGCACGCTTAATTGTTCGAGCAGACGCAATTGATTGTACTGAAGTATGGACTAACAGTCAAGGTTTGTGTCACGATTTTCTGTCCTGGTGACTGTTGATTTTTGACGCCGTGTTTGTCAGACCCGGTGAGGCTCCTGCGACGATTGCTACATCACTTTGATTAATAATTTTTGGACTCAAGCATGCAGAATCAACGGAGTACAGTTGTTGGTCAAATGCTGTATAAGAATAGTCTGGATTGTGCTCGGAAGATCCTTCGCAATGAAGGATTCCTCGGATTCTATCGCGGTCTTGGCCCTCAGTTAATCGTGCGGATGCTCACTGCACTACAAAGGACACGACTAACATCAACGATAGGGGGTTGCTCCAGAAAAGGCGATCAAATTGACCGTTAATGACCTCGTGCGCGGGCGGGCGATGGACCCCGAAACTGGTCGAATCAAGCTAGGGTGGGAGCTATTTGCTGGTGGTACTGCGGGTGGTTGCCAAGTGGTATGTACGGATCATCGTTTATGTGACTGTACTAACCCCACTAGGTTTTCACAAACCCCCTGGAGATTGTGTATGCTTCTCAAGCCCGTCTTTCGATAACCTCTGACACGTTCTTGTCTAGGAAAATCCGGTTGCAAATCCAAGGTGAAGCTGCCAAGGTAGAGGGTGCCACTCCTAAAGGCGCTGTACACATCGTTCGACAATTGGGGCTTTTGGGCTTATACCGAGGAGCAAGCGCATGCCTGCTTCGTGATATCCCGTTCTCCGCAATTTATTTCCCGGCCTATTCACATCTCAAGAGAGATGTTTTTCAGGAGGGTTATAACGGCAAGCAACTCGGTTTCTTCGAGACACTCGGCTCCGCTGCTATTGCGTGAGTCCTTGGCAAGATTACATGGTTTTCCCGATTCTGAGAACATTTCCGCAGAGGTATGCCAGCAGCCTACTTGACGACTCCAGCGGGTCAGTTCGTATGTACTACTGTTGTTATAGGTTTCGCTGACGAACAGTAGATGTGGTGAAGACTCGCCTTCAAGTGGAGGCTCGCAAAGGCGAGTCTCACTACAAAGGTTTAACAGATGCATTTGTAAAAATATGTGCGCTCGATATCCATTGGCTGGAGTTTTACTTACTAGATATCGATTAGATCGAGAAGAAGGCTTCAGAGCGTTGTTCAAGGGTGGCGTGGCGCGCATCCTTCGAAGTAGCCCTCAATTTGGTTTCACATTACTCGCATATGAGTATTTGCACAAGGTACGCGAACCTAGCACTTCCAGATACTTGCGGTGATTGAACAAATCATTCCTCCAGTACCTACCGGTAAGTAGAGTATGGCGAGAAAACAGTGGTGCTAATACCACTTTGCGCGTGCAGTTCCCATTGGAAGACAAACCACCCCAAGTACAGACCGCATTGACCTCGCGGCAAGAGGATATGTCAAGGATCCGCGCCCGGAATGCCCTGAAAATTTTACTTGATGTCCATGGCGACTTTGGGCGCCGTGCAGCCAACTTTAATCCTTCTCTCGTCCGTGCTGGGTCATCTACTAGTAGATTGACGTGATACTCGTCAGGCATCTATATTTCAATCCGTTCATTCGTCTTGCTACTCTCTTTATGTTTATCCGCTATCCTAATAACCTAGAAGCGGATACAGTGCTAGTACTTGAGATTATTGCTTCGGTTCCTTTTATCTTTTAGATCTATCTGTAACAGCTTACTTAGACGCATAGTGCTAGTTCTAGCTTGGGATACTCGAACTGATCAGATTATCATCTTGCATCGCTCCGTCTCTCACCCACAACTTGCATTTTTTGGCGATGCCTTTGCGCGAAATCCAATTTCCCTGCGACGCAGCAGAGTCTCTGAAGAAGGAGCGATTTGTTGTCTTCTTCTCTTCAAGACTGTCAGAAAGCAATTCGCTGTGGTGTCCGGTTGGTTGCCCGCAATAACCACTCAAGCACTCATCGTTGGTTTCTCACTCCGGTGAACTTGAACGTCGGCAGGATTGTGTCGCTGTGGAAGATTTAGTCAGAAACACATTCGGCACCGGCTCGGGAGCACCATCCGCTGTTTTGGTCTACGTTGGCCAGAGATCAGAGTAGGTGTCGGTATACGATATACGAGCTTCCGTGGAGTCTCAATGATGAGGACAGATGGAAGACACCTGACAATATCTTTCGCAAAGAACCATGGAACGTTAGAGTCATCCCCACTATCATCAAGCTGGACGAAGTAGGTCGTTTATTGTCTTCAACATTCTGCGATAATGATTCTTGGTGTAGGCTGGAAAGGAGATCGGGCGCCTGGTTGATGGTCAGAATTCGATATCCGAGGAGCTACCCTCGTTCATTCAGTAGCCATCCCGTGTAGTCCATTCCACCCTGTGCCCACTGCATCTGATGTCATGTCTACGGAACAGGGATTTTCTGCGTTGACCGACAGAAGTTTGGTTGGTATGCACTCCAGTGGCCACGAGTCAAACAGCATTGGCCGCAGTGCCTACCATTCCTTGGAGCCGATTCCTTGATGCTGTCACGGCTCGGTGCCATCGTTTACCTACACAGCTACTCTTCCCCGATATCCTAATTGCCGTAAGTTGACTTCTCACTGCACGAACGTTGAGTACCATCGCCCTTTATTTGCTGTGAAGAAATTGCCTGTGTGGCGCCGAGTCCTTCCCTATGTGGATGGTTCCTGGCTGGGCTGAGTAGTACCACGGCGCTCGAAGTTGGTCATATCAGGATCCACCCTGTGGTTGTCTCAGTATGCTTCGTCGGGTATTCCGTGACCACCATGCTCTGCGTACGTTCTTCTATGCTTACTTCCACAGGAGTTCACAGCAAAACATGATACTATGCAATCAGCATAAAAGTTGGCCTTGAAACCGATCCTTTACCCAAGTCTCCTTCGTATTTCTCAGCTTCTCAACTCAATTCTCAATATGCCCGGCCTCAAATACCAGCTTCCATCCGAAATTCGCATTCTTACACATTATTCTGCTGAGGCGTTTCTCGCCGTCGCTTATCCAACACTTTGCAAACACGAGCGCTCCTCGAATATCATCCTAGCTCACGCACTCAAAAAAATTAGTGCGGAAGCAGCCCTAACGGGCTACCAGTTTGTTACGCAGTCCGAAGTAACGCTTGACGCACCGTCAAGTGGCGAACTCGGCGACTCGTTATGGTTGACGCTTTGGTCAACATCTCCACAGGGTGTTGTAGAGCTGGAACTAGTTTTGGCTTGTCATCGGGCGGGACAACATGAATTACCTGTCTTCCTGTGGACTTCGCAACTCAGGATGCTATCTTCGTCTCAATGGTTGGCCCCTCGCATCACAGCCCTCGCTGACCGATTAGTGTCATGCGTTTGTCCGACGCGCGTCTTCTCCGTGTTTGGTACGACTGCGCTCGTGAAGGCATTCAGCAAGTACTGGACATGCCTTACTGGCCTCCAAGTAGAACCCCAACCATTCTATTCTGCATACCTCACCTATTGCACCAAAGAAACGTTCATCGATTCCGAGGTCGCTCTGCCGTCCGGACACCTTATCCGACGTGCAATAATCTCAGATGTCGAGGGTATCGCCAGACTTGGCAAGGGTTTCGCAGATGATTCGGTATGGGAATATCTGAATTGCTGCACGTCCGACCCGCACTCATATGTACTGCCTAGGTATATTTCCCGCTGACCATGGAACTTGCCCGTGAGGAAGCCGAGGAACTCGTGTCCAAAGGCCAAATTTGGGTGTACAAAGTACCAGGTGCAGTCACGGCAATCTGTGCTGTCACCCGGTCCTCGATGAAGGTCTCGGCAATCACTAAAGTTTACACTTGCCCTAATTGGAGACATCGAGGTTTTGCTGAGCAACTGGTTCGCAGTGTAACTCGCCTGTAAGCACGTCCGGTGCTATTGTCCATGTCCTCGTTCTTGATACATTTGAAACAGATTGTTGGACTGTGGCAAAGAAAGCGTTGTCTTGTACGTCGGTCATGAAAACAGTGCCCGTCGTGTCTACCATCGTATCGGATTCGTCGGACTTTCCGGAAAGCCTGAGGAACGGCCCGAAGGTGTGGAGGATGCCTTAGAACTTGGCTTCATTGGCACAAACCGTGGACACTGGTGAATCCAGGGTGATTGGTTCCTGGATATTTCTGTTCATGCCTCATTTCAACTCTTCTCATTGAACATCATCCATGCGAACTCAAACTTCGCATAAACATTTCTTTCCCTACCCAGTATATTATGTACTATCCTAGACCCGAAAAGTATGTAAATACTAGACAATGCACACTTTCTCCAATTCATCACAAACCCACACCGTTATAACGGCTTAAGCAACTTCGCCAGACTCACAGCGAGTAAAGTCGCCGGATTTACCACCACTTTTGTGCGATATGATAATATCGCTTATCACCATCTCCTTGCCCGCGACAGCCTTGAGCATATCCCAAACTGTGAGCAAGCCAACGGAGACAGCAGTCAATGCTTCCATTTCAACCCCTGTTTTGCCCTCACAAGAGATCGTAGCCGTACACCGGATCCTGTGTCGTAATGTGGGCGAACCTTGACGTTGTCTGTCTGAAATGTCTATCACTTCGGGGGTCAACGTGGCCGAGATATTAGAAAGCTGTAGAGGATGGCACAGGGGGATCAGTTCCGAAGTGCGTTTGCATCCCATTATCGCTGCAAGCTGCGCTACGGTGAGAGCATCGCCTTTATTGGCGGCCTTGGTTCGTAGCCTATCCACTGATGGACTATGTTCTGAATGAGATGGAGTTCCAGTAACTAGTTCATAAGCGATTCCGGGAATGTAGATATACCCTGTCGCTGTAGCGGTACGCTTTGTCGAATCCTTGCCACCAACGTCGACCATGGATGGGCGACCGGTAGAGTCTAGGTGAGTTAGCCTGGATGTGGGGTTGGTCGAGCGGCTCTGCCAGCGTCTCCCAAGCCGTGTCACTGCGTGGGAGCTGGTAGTATGGGGATCAAAATTCCCGGGCCGTGAACCAATGAAGGGGTGTGTCAATGACTGCGGTCCTGTGTAAATACAACCTTAATCAGGAAAGGTGCTGCTAGCTATCTACAGCAATTCAGGAGGAAAGTAGCTAACCTCCTATCAAAATCATTGGTCGATTCGTTAGAACATCAATACCACCCATTCCCGCGTGTTTCTCTTTCTTCTCGATAACGGCGGACGCGATAACCTGGAGAATGTCTTCATCTGTCGCACCACTTCGAACTGCGTCGCGGAGAGAGATCTCTTTGGCATCAAACAAACAAACCTGTTATTACGCAGAGTCAGCTAGATGGTTTATCAAGGTGTAAAAATACCCTCACTTTTATTTGGCCGTCGGCAGTCAGTCGCAGACGATTGCAAGATGAACAAAAGTGGTCAGACATACTGCTAATAAAACCGATATTTCCCATGTATCCTGGTATTTTCCAGGAACGAGCGGTATCGTTGAGCTCATCGGGTGCGCGTTTAATTGTAGGGTGTCTGAGTTTGATCGTGTCCAGCAATTCCGTGGACGGAACCATTTTAGCTTTGTCCCACTTATTACCTTGTAAATTCAACATGCTAAATTGATATGAGAAAGGAAGACTACTCGAACAGTTACCTGTGAAAGGCATGAATTCAATGAAGCGCACGGAGAGCCTTTTGTCCTTTGTTAGTTCGACAAAGTCTAAGACTTCTGAATCGTTTAAACCTCTGATGACGACGACGTTCAGCTTGAGAGATCGTAAGCCGTGGCAAGATAATGCCACGTCCAGCGTACGCAAGACGGCATCATGACCGGGGCGGCGTGTCATGATTTCAAACTTGAATGGGTCTAATGTATCAAGGCTGGATGACTGAGTCTGAAAATTCCATGGAAGGAAAGTGAGGAAACGAACCTCAGATTGAGGTGGGTGAGGCCCTTGCGCACAAAGTCGGACAATCGACGATGGAGAGCAAGGCCATTGCTGGTCATTGCGATCGAATCGAGACCAAAGGAGCGTAGTTCATTAAGCCGAGCTGAGATCAGCGTCGGATGAGAACAGATACAAGACAGCGGAACGCGTCACCTATAATATTGTCGAGACCCTTTCTAACTGTTGGTTCCCCGCCAGTCAAGCGTATTTTGCGTACACCACTTTTAACGAAAAGAGCGGCGAGACGGATGACTTCGTCGTCCGTGAGAATGTGCTCCCGGGGAGAAAGCTCCACGCCTTCGCTCGGCATGCAGTAGAAGCCTGATGACTGAGTGAATACCGTGCTCAAAGCGACGTGGAGAGGACATACATCTCAGATTGCATCGCTCAGTGAGTGAGATGCGGAGGTAATCGTGTCTGCGATCGAAGGAATCGACCAAGGCGGGTGAGAATGGTCTCTGTACATCGATGTGTGCAATTCTGTCCTGACCGGCATGTTATTGCGGATGAGAGAGATAGGGAAGGATAATACCTGTACCCGAGCTCGAAGATGGGACAAGGGACGAGCCAAGGAAGGATATAAACCGGTGCGAATGCGATTCATATCGATCCAGGAGTGCAACGATATACAGGTCTGTGACAGCCGGGTGTGACGTGAATGTAAGCGGATGTGACATATCTCTAGGAACGCGTCACGGCACTTTGTACACTTACCAAGTGACGCGTCGATCTCAGCCATGGCAAGTATCATTTCTCTCGTCCTCGTCGTCCGTCTTCACTCATAGAGTCGCAGTCTATAATGGAATATAACGGTGGCTCAGTCGTAGCCATGGTCGGCAAGGATTGTGTCGCCATCGCCTCCGACCTACGGTTGGGCACCCAATCATTGGGCATTTCATCCGACTTCCAGAGGGTGCTCTTCTAATCCTTCTTTCCAGTCTTTTCACCCCTCATCTTTATCTAGATCTTTCCAGTGAGTGATAGATTGTATGTTGGCCTCCCTGGACTGGGTACCGACGTCACCACATTGTAAGTCGTCTGTCCGACCCGCACCGTCCTCATCTCAGCCATCGTAGACGTGAGCGCTTCCGTTATCGCGTCAACATGTACACTATCAAAGAAGAACGGGAGATCCAACCAGAGATATTTACCCACATGGTGTCCTCCACCCTGTATGAGCGCCGTTTTGGTCCATACTTTATCGAGCCCGTTATTGCCGGCCTTTCAAAGTCCCCCACAGGCGCATTCAAGCCATTTATCGCTGCAACGGATGTCATAGGATGCATTAACTTTGCCAAGGATTTCGTCGTAGCTGGGACTGCCAGCTCCAAACTGTTCGGTGTTGCGGAGGGCCTTTGGGAACCCGACTTGGAGCCAGAGGACCTCTTCGAGACCATTTCACAGACATTGCTAAACGCAGTTGATCGAGATGCATTTTCGGGTTGGGGTGCAGTTGTACATGTCATGTGAGTATTCTCGCTTTCATCAAATCACCTCCTCCCTGATCCCAACGAATTCAGCACCAAAGATCGAGTCACGTCACGCACACTCAAAGCCCGAATGGATTGAGTTGCTGCAGTTCTTTTGTTGTAGACAAAGCAATGTATAATCATCCAGAACCCACCAAATCAGTTGGCATTTGTCTCCCCTGTTTCGCAATGCGCTATGCAGTGGGATTACCGGAGAATCATGTTTTGATTATCATTGAAATGATGGGATCAGTACTAGTACGAGCTCTCTACTAGAATACTACGATCAATCGATAAAACTAGTAGGCATGCCCACCGCGAAGACGATAGACGCGATCCTGAACGACCTACGACCTACTTTTCCCCTCAGTGTTACAGAAGCCCCCACCATCGCCCATGAATTCCGTGTTGGCCTACCCGCGTCGAGGCCTCGGTCGCCCGATGTCACTGCCATCATCCTCAACTGGTCTCGGTTGGATAATGTGATCCGCATCGCATCGCTCCTTTGTGGGCCATGGCTGGACGATACCATTTCCGAAGTGTACGTCTGGAATAACAGTCCCCAGAAACTTTCGAAAGAGGTCCGCACCCTCCGATGCACGAGAGAAACTTCGACTCTGATGCCACATTAGATTTTCTCCAATGCTTACTGCGACACCTCGAAGCTCAGGATAGAGAATTCGCCGAATAATCTGTACTTTTATGCTCGGTTCCTTGCATGCACCAAGGCGTCGACCCCATACTGCTTTGTTCAGGTGTGTTCCTCAGCTAGGTGTACATAGTTCCTTGCCCATCAGTTGTTGATGGCAATTATAGGATGATGACTACGTCATCTTGCCAGAGCTCATAAAGACGCTCCGCGTTCGAGTAGAAGAGTCTTCGCAAGGCGGGATATATCTTTTGCCACCACACGAACATCTATCCAGTCGGCTGCGTACAACAGTGACCTCGAACGGCATTCACACTGGCTTCGCGTGGTTGGGTCACGGTGCCATGATAAATCGACAAAAAGCTCTCAGTTTCGTTACTCTCCTGCATGATGATTACCTCGGCATGACGGAGGAACAAATAAAAATGGCAGACAACTATTTCGCTGTCCTGAGCAACGAAGTACCAGAAATTTGGTTCGATCAAGGAATAGAGCTCGAGGGAGGCCAACCGTTCACCGTGGGTCACGAAGGAAATGAACG
The DNA here is from genome assembly GCA_038089535.1 of Hemileccinum rubropunctum. Taxonomy (NCBI): domain Eukaryota; kingdom Fungi; phylum Basidiomycota; class Agaricomycetes; order Boletales; family Boletaceae; genus Hemileccinum; species Hemileccinum rubropunctum. The sequence goes on along the minus strand of JBBPLC010000013.1, from coordinate 183,748 downwards.
GAACCGAATGCATATAGTAAGTTGTTCTCTCCAATGAAACATTAGATTTACTACACGACGCAGGGAAATGCGTGTCGCCACCTGGACAAAATTGTAGCACGCTCGTTATGTTCTACACCGTCTAGTTGCACTCAAGTTCCCAGTGCAAGTTTCGTGAAAATCGATGATTATGTTTCCAACACCGACTATTATCATGTAAACTGCGCACCTGCCGTCGGTACACCCTATTTGCTGGAAAGTAACATCAAATTGCTTCCCGACGATACACTCCCTAACTGCCTTGCCGCGACTGACTTGCTCGGGAACGAGAAAGAACGCGCTAGGCTGATAGGAGAGGATGCAATGTTGCATTACCAACGATGTCCTCTGTCCTATGCTGTAGATGGGAATACCGCTACTGCGTTCCGCAGTCCCTATAGTGAGTTGGAAGGTCGTACCCGAGCACTGTTTGAACGATCCGCAGATGCAAAACAGGGTGACTACATTCTCATTGACGTATTGTCAATGTTCGAGTTCAGTGACTCCACAGTCGAGCTGGTTTTCCTGGTGACGCAAGACAATGAGCGGATCCTCCGAAAATCGAAATATGAGTGTTCTTCTGACGGAAAACGCTGGGTAGGCATGGTGGCCGTACAACATACGCGTGATTAATGGATGTACAGCTCCTATCACCGTATCAGCTTTCGTCTCGACGCACGGTAGAGTCGACACTGGATCGGGGTGATTATTTGCTGGAGTGCAGCATGCGGATGGCAGGGAAGCGCGCTCGGTTCTTCAAAGCCACGACCAGCGAAGACGTTTCTCTCTCGTGGGTGATATATGAGGCTTGGGTGAGGTCGCAGTGCGTATAAAACACACTACAATAGTAGCAATGGTAAATGTAACAAGTGTGACTTGACCATTTTTGGCCATAACTCCGCAACTTGCTCACAGTTACTACGCCGCATCGGTTTCATACGACTTGATGTTCCACCTAGCGGCAAAGAGTGCGTCCAAACCAGATGTTGCATTTCGGAGAGCGCAACGCTCTATTTCTGTTCAGGTAGCGCCCGTGTATTCTCGACGCTGTTATACTGAGGACATACGGCAGACCCTGCTTCATGGATCGCCCGCCGCCCGAAAGGCAGGTGAAATTGAAGTACAGCAACACTCAAGGCTCGTTGCGAGAGGTAAATATGTCCACGGGTTCGAAGGTATGGCGCTGGTAGTGTGCGTTGAAGTGAAGCACCTGATAGTTGGGTAGTCCATCAGGTGAAACCCGATTCGATTGACGAATACAAGGCAGCTGCGTGCGTGGCTTGTCTGCAGAGGGTGCTAGTCAATTTATGAGTGTTCGTAGCGAAAAGTACTATGCGGCCATCAAGGATGACTCAAGATTACACGTCAAGCTGACAGGCAGCTGGGAGACCCTGGTTGGTAACCAGGACATGTTTGGTGAGTGCTTCTCCTCGTACGCCGCAAGGGTGATTCATCCATTTTGCTTTAAACTGCAGTCCACATACTAGAGTATGAGAACTATGCTGGTTATGATAAGACGGTGGAACTCATCAGAAATTCGGAGGTAATGTCCCCGATTTGATTCTACTCCTGCATGGTGCTTACACCCCTTTAGCATGCTCAATCTTACAAGGCGCTTCTCCCCTACGTAGCCTCCCGTTCTACGCAACTTGCGCAAGAATTTGCATTCTTTCCTACCGCACCACCACATGCTCAGGGTGGTGTTTTTGAACTCCGGAGTTACCAGCTGAAACCGGGCACCCTGTTGGAGTGGGAGAATACATGGTGTGCTTTTGACAACTTGCCGTGGATCTCATTCCTGGATTGATTGGTGTTGTCAGGCGGAGGGGTATTGAAGCCCGTCGCAAATTTGTCGCACCAGTCGGAGCTTGGTTCTCGCAGATTGGAAGGCTCCACCAAGTTCACCACATGTGGCAATACCCGTCAGTGAGAGACTAACCTTGGTGGGAGATCGTTCTCACAGTAGTATTAGGAGCCTTGAAGCAAGGAAGGAAACGAGGGAGAAGGCGTGGCAGATTGATGGATGGGCGGAGACAGTCTCCAAGGTACCTTGTACGTTATACGCTGGGAGTTGAAAGGCTGACAATATTGCAGACTGCACAACTCGCGAAAGTTATGGACTCGTTTATATTGCTTCCTCTCCCATACAGTCCTCTTCAGTAGGGTGTTGTCCTCTTTTTTTAAGTACCGTAGGGTCTGGGTTCTGGTAGCACTTTCTTTTTTTTTTTTTGGCTCCCATGATCTTACAGACCAATTTTCCTGTGCAGCAAGAATCGATCTATGAGACCAGAGCACCCCATAAGTGGATGATGCAGTATCTAAGCGACCAATTACTACCTACAAAGGAAAAAGGTCTGTGGTGATTGACAGGCTGGTCTGTCTGAGCCTCACCAATTGGGTGACCGTGCGAACATTCTGCCAAGATCATATCCATGATTCATCCTTGCAGTTGTAACGGTCTCGCCTTTCCACAATGTCAACAACTCACTGGAACGAATCGGAACATTCGGGGGAAGAATTAATACAGGATACACTGTCAGGCCGCAAACGAAGTAGCAGGGGTAAATCTAGTCGTCCATTACTCCATCCTTGCGCACTAAATTACCTTATTGTTAGCTTGCGATCAGTGTAGAAAGACCAAGAGCAAGTGCGAACCCTCAAACACTCCAGGAACTTGCAAGGGCTGTGCCTTCGGAAGCAATGGTATCCCCCCATTCACGCTGTTATCATTGAAACCCTGATGAAGCTCTTCATGCCCAGTCTGTACCTTTCTAGGTAAGCTTTCGCTCCAGAGGATGTAGAAGGACCCACACCAAGTAACATAGGCCCCAGCTACAAGCGCGGTCCCCCAAAAGGGTACATTCAGGCCATTGAACAGCGGTGGCAGCAAGTCGAGTCGTTGCTCGGGGCACTGCTTGCATGTCCAGATCGTCGGGTACAGGATTTGTTGGCTGACATCCGACAAGACGAGTTAGCCAGGGACATATTGAAAAGAGTGGATACCGGTCCATTTGTACGTTCATGCGCACTTCTGAGACATTGGCTTCACGACTGATGTCAAAACCAGGGTCCTTCCGGGCGTTTCTCTCAGCCTGCAGGTGCTACCAAAGAGGATTTCTTCGCTTGTATCTTCCGAAGCAACGAGACTTCTGGTGACGCTGTACGATCTCGGCGTCAGTCACGTGTGTCACGAGAGATTGTTTCTTCTTCCAGAGGTGCGTCTGTTTTGAAAAAAAAATCACGCAAACAACTTATTGTGAACACAACACAAAGACCACGTCTTAAACAGTGTGCCAACTGTAGAATGGCAGGACCGCTTGGCTGCTCGCCTATCTACGAGTATATTGGAGGACCCTCACAGTTCTAACACTCGGCAGCCAGGCTTCCGTGCGTCTGGTGGGGCTCCTTTGCCACAACGCCGTCGACTCGATGAATCTAGTTCCCAGGCGAGCCCAAGCTGTTTGAATTGGAACCAGATGTACACTATGGATGCATCTTCAGGTGATTCGATGGTTTCGACAGTGTCGCCCATTAAACTTATGTTAAATATTTCAGGTTCGGAGGATGAATCCCAATGTACAACTGCATTTGGACAACTATCATTGGATGAGAATCAAGAGGTACACTACGCTCGGATTGGTGCCCCGATTTACTCACAAAATCCAGGTCAGATATCACGGGAAAGCCAGTGGTCTCCATCTCCTCATGCGAAATGATCGTGTTGACAGTCGTCTTGATGGTGGAGTTTGGTTGCGTCTACTTTCTCTTTCGGCAATCGTAGCGGTTACACTGACCCTTCATTTGCAGGAGGATGCCGATGCCGCCCCTCTGGCCGTCCGCCAAGGCCAATCTGTCTACCATACCACCAGAAGCTGATATCCCTGTTATATTTCCTCCACTAGAAACGCAGGAACGACTGCTTGACCTGTACTTCTCGTATGCTCATCCCATATTTCCGGTTATTCACAAAAGTCGTTTTTTGCGGGAATATAACGAGTGGTAAGCTTACCGCGTGATTGCGCCTCGCTCATTTTCTCACATTTCTACGCTTCTGCAGGAAAAACATGTTCGTTGGTTTGCACTATTCGTTTAATTGGTGCTTACCCAGCAACAGTACTAGTGGCAATCCAAGTTCGCCAGGTTTGAATAGTGATTCTTCAGAACCATCACAGACCATCAGCAAGCTACTACTCCTATCGATGTTTTCTGTTGCTGCACGCTATGTTGATGAGAGCACTCCGGAACCAATAGACAAAATATGGGATGCTGGATGTGATTACCTCACACAAGCACGAAGTGTCGTTGGTACTCATAATTTTCTTTTGGTTTGTCTTCTTGGACGCTGATATCTTTCTGGTCATCAGCGCAAGTAACACATAGTTGTCGGGTGTCGACCTGTCAGGCTCTAGTTCTTCTTGGCCATCGTGAATTTGGAATCGGTATGGTTTTGTGGAATCGTCTGACGTCTCCACTGATCCAACTTTAAGGGTCCATGGAACAGGGTTGGCTGTACATTGGTATGGTCATATTGGTTGCATGTCTTTTCCTTGCATCTTAACATCCTTGTCTTCAAGGAATGGCAATTCGCATGGTGCGTTCCGCATGCCAATATCCTGTCTCAGCCTGATCAATGATAGTGTAGGCACTAGATTTAGGTCTCAACCGCGCAGCAGATAATTGGGAGTGTAATGGGAAGAAAATGTTCTCTGATGAAGAAAATCAAACGAGGAAACAGGCATGGTGGGCTTGTTGCATTGCGGATAAGTGCGCTCTCTATCTAATATGATGGGCCTGGCTTGACTTTGGATGTCAAGAAATAGCTCCACCTATATGGGTCTGTGTACATTCAGCGTTCGCGCGTGGGTAACTCACATTATTGTGCCAGGGCGTCCGATAAGCATTGACGAGAATGATTTCGATACATTGCTACCAGACGCAGAAGAAGTGAGTTGTGCGAGTCTGAAGGACTCATGCTGACTGGCCCTGTAGTATGAGGATGACTCACTTCTAAGCCACCAACTCGGTGGAACGTTGTCCACTGTTCTCATCATGCGATGCTTTCGAGCTGCTTCGTCACTCTGTTAGTCTTTCCCCGCGGTTGCCATTCACACTATAATGTGTTCCGTTTAGCTGTGATCATTGGGTCGATTGTGTCATTGGTTTATCCGGTAAAGTCCTCAAAGCGTGGCTCCAGGCGAACCGTCTTGAGTGGCTTGGAAGCTCGTCTTGATCAATGGTACCTTGAACTCCCTGATGACCTAAGGTACGACCCTGCAAGTAAAAGGAATACTCCGCCAAGCCCCATTTTATACATTCACATTAAATACTGGTCTGCTGTATTGCTTTTGCACAGGGCCTTGTGAGTAGGATTCCTCTTGTAGTCAAGTTACTGATGTATATTTTGGGTAGTATACCGAATTGGAAGGGGTACGACCTCGATCCGATGCGTACGCTGTGTGTAAGCTGATCGCTCTTTAGCTCTGAACCGATACTCCAAAATCCATCTGCTGGATCCAACACGACTTCACTGAAAGCCTTTGATCTATGCCAAAGTGCTGCAACCTACATCAGTACTATCGGTAAGCGGCATAATTTGAGTGCTGTGGACATAGCCAAATTGTAATCCAGTGACAACATATCACGATTACTATAATATCAAGCGTGCAACACCTTTTCTCACACCATACATCTTGAGTGCAGGGTGAGTTATTTTTTACCCTGACGCCTACACACCAACTTAATGTATATTCAGTATCATGCATCTTGTGACGCGTATGTCCTGGATTCTATGGGTCCTATCCTGCACTTATCTTTGTCACTCAAAGTGACTTTACGCCCATCAAACGTGCAGGCTTACGTTGGGCTTCAGCAATTGCTGAGTGCGCTCAAAGACATGCAAGTACGCACCATTACTTCGTGTATTCTAGACATGCATTCACACCTTCGCAGACGACTTGGCCCAGTGCAGGCAGAGCATGGGACTTGCTTCATGGCGCGAAGGTCCATGTAGATAGTAACCTTGCGCCCATGTTGCAAGTTCCTGATAGGCAGAAAAGAGGTGCCGACGACGCGTTCGGAAAGGAGAAGAGCTCAGACTTCCTTCAAAGAGAGGCGTTTGGGGATTATGGTTCAAAGGAACGGATGACATCTAGTGCAGGGGTCCAAGATATCAGCACTCGCATGATGGCACACATGCTGGGGCTAGATATCCCAGGAGTCGAACCGTCGACGTCATTTTATCCTGGTTACGAATGGTGGCCGCGTCTGACGAATGTTGTGCACGGGCCATATCAGCAACCATCTTCGGAGGCGAATGCACACAGCTCGGAATCGTTGGTTAATATGAACTATTCGGCTGCTCGAGGGGAACTCGGATGGAGGGTCCCGTCAACGAGCTCTTCGTACGAATACCACGCTTCATCGAGTAGCTATCAGATGTAGCACTGAGTGTGCTTATGTAATCTATTGGACCTACAATGACAGCGCGCGCCGTTTTATGCGTTCGTATGAAGCCACCATCTCAATGCCACAAGAATGTCCAGCATCCAAAATCTGCTGAATCCTGAAGAATATCTATCTGGTTCTTGCGAGTTGGTTGGATCTATCTTCGTTCGCAGTTCCTCTATTGATCCCCTTTGTGCAGACCAACGCCGGCACGACAACACTGGAAGGAATCAATATCGCCTGGGTCTACGTCGGATACAAGCACAAACCCGACAGCTAAAAGTACCTCTCGACTCCAAGGAAAGGCCCAATGTGGTGATCATGAGCCACATCCCAATTGCCCAGACACCCTCACTTGTCTCCCAGACACAGACGGGCGACCACAACACACGCTTCCCGTTATTCTACGTTGCGCGATACTAGGAAGTGCGAAGAAGCGACTAACAATAAGAGAGATCTATGCGGCCATGGAAGACAAGTATGCATACTTTCGCAATGCTGGTCCAACGTGGAAGGTACGTGGTTGCTCTCTCAGAATCCCTTTATTTTAACGTACCTTCTCCTCAGCAATCTGTTCGTCACCACTTGTCTTTGAACAGACTGTTTGAGCGACAACCTCGTCCAGTCACCGATCCAGGGTTTGGCTCCTACTGGACAGTGAATCTCTCTGCTCCTCCGGGTACAAAGCGACCACGGAAGCGTGGACGAACGTCCAAGGCTGTCACTGGTACCTCTCAGGTCGATTCAACACAACTGAATCCACAAAAGAAGCGCGGGCGACCACGGAAATCTCTAGCTTCGCAAAAGGAAACGTCTGCAGAGCGTGGCACATTTACAGACCCACCTCCCTTCACACCAGAAGCGATAACATCTATGCGGACATACGGGCACGACTCTGAAGAACATACCAAGAGACAAGATAGCTCCCAGGAGTGCAATGGTTCAGAAGATGAATACGAAAGCGAAGAAGACATGGTCATACCGCGTCATCACAATCCGTCGGGATCTGGTTTAAACGTTCTTGGGATCCATGAAGCTGCAACACGTCTTTATAGCTCAGAGAAGGGCCGCCACGTGTACTCTACCGCTGATGATGGTGCTATCGACCGAATGCAGATAGAAATGGCGGGACTACGGCGACAAGCTGCTGATGCCATATCTGTTTCTTTACGGATATCAGATCAACTCGCTGAGGCACAGGCCGAAGCCGCTCGAGCAAAGGCTGCGCTGAGGGTGACCGAGGGTTTGTTGGAAGATGAAGGGAGGAAAAGAAGAGAAGCTGAAAGGATTGCAAATGAAGAAGGCCGATTGAGGAAGGCTGCTGAGGAGACCACCTTCCGACTTCAAAACCAGTTGATGCAGTGACGCATTTCAGTCTGGCTTTTGAGGGTCTTGTTTTCTTCGGGTTCATATCTGAGCCTTGCATTGGACACTACGTTCTCATAGTCACAAGGATCTCACTGGCAATAGGATAGACGACGTTAATCTTTGGTATCGGTCATGATGTAGTATGTAGAACCAAACAAACGTTCACTGGAAATATCGTAACTTGAAAACTTCATCTCTCCCTGAAACTGATATGGCCGGTAGTCAGAGGTCTAAAGCCAGGACTATGTAGGGTCTCCCATATGCAAGGATGCAAGGTAGCTAACTGGTCGATTCGGAAGCTACAAACAATTGCGGACGATTGAACCATTGCACACAACCGGCCCTATTGCAGTCACCCCAGATGGATCCAAGATCGTTACGTGTCTCACGGAAGAAGCGCTGTTGACAGAACCGTCTAGTGGAAAACTGCTTTGCAGGTTCTCAAGTGTACGTCCTGTCTGTATGTTTCTTGTTTGCTTGATATTCACTTCACTCGCTCAAGGCATCTGAGTCCATCACGGCACTTTGTTTATCACCTTCCGCCGCCTACCTCATATTATTCACGACTCCTCCTTCTCTCAGACTGTACGAGATCCCCAAAGTCTGTTCTGGCCAGGTCGTGCAGCCCTCCCGAGTCATCGCCCATGCCCACGATGCACCAGTACATGTTTGTACGGTCGATCCGACATCAACTTTCCTTGCATCTGGGTCAGCGGACGGTATTGTCAAAGTTTGGGACATTTCTGCGGGACATATCACGCATGTTTTCAAAGGACACGGAGGCGTTGTCAGCGCTTTAAAATTCAATTTCCCCCGAGATCCGTCAATCGCCAGTTCAACGAGGATCTTTCAGCTCGTGACTGCTTCTGTCGACGCTCGGATCCGCTTGTTTGACTTGATGGCAACGTCTAGAAATGACCAGGGAGCACTTCAACCTATCGCCGTTCTGGAAGGTCACGTTTCCGTTCCACGAGGTTTGGATGTGACACTAGATGGAAAATGGCTCATAAGTGGAGGAAGGGACTCTGTGGTCCTGCTCTGGGATATGTCCGCAAGTTCTCGTCCCACCGATGGAAGCGTCGGCAAAAAAAGAAAAGGGAACTCGGCCATCGTAGCCCCGACTCTTTCTAAGACTGTCCCAGTCATGGAAAGCGTCGAAGCTGTGGGTTTCATACACCCAGAGCTCGACGACTTCAGTGCTAAATCACCCAAGCTTCAATTCTTCACTGCTGGTGATAAGGGTGTCGTCCGGATTTGGGATCTTTTGCAGGGCGCCGTTGTTTACTCATTGCCTACAGAGTCCGGGCCTAATTCTGTTGATCAGGAGGCGCAGAGGCAGATCCTTGATGCCTTGTGAGTGATATTTCCGCCCTTCAAGCGTTTCTCATTGTTCTCGGAGGTCAGCTACCTTCCTTCTGTAGATGCCCTTGTTTCTGCACATGCAGACCAAAACATCTTTTTCTATTCCCTAAAATCCCGATCACTAGTTCGCCATATGATTGGTTACAACGATGAAATCGTCGATGCCATTTTTTTGTCGCCACCAAGTTCATCCCCTAGTCCATCCAGTGACACAAGACTACGTGACACTCAAATCGCACTTGCTACCAACTCGTCCCTCATCCGCATTTATTCAACTTCTAATTTCGATGCACAAGTTTTGGCTGGTCACTCTGAAATAGTGCTTTCTTTGGATCAAGGTTCGGATGGTCGTATGTTCGCCAGTGGCAGCAAGGACAGGTCAGCGCGAGTATGGGCTTTTGCACAGGATACAAATCGATGGGGTTGCATCGCTGTTTGCGAAGGACATGCGGAGAGTGTCGGTTCCATCGCTATGTCACGGGTGCACAATGACCCCGATTCCCACCCTCGTTTCGTCTTTACCGGAAGTCAAGACCGAACAATCAAGATGTGGGATTTATCAGAACTCCCTTTGACACTCGCTGGTGTAGATCCAGTGAAATGCCACAGTCTTACGACACATAAGGCCCACGACAAGGACATAAACTCTCTGGACATAGCCCCCGATGATCAACTTTTGGCCTCTGGTTCCCAAGACCGCACTGCAAATGTCTATGAGGTTTCCTATACACCTGGCTCTCGCGGAAAGTCTGCCCACGGAGAGATTAGGCGCTTGGGGTGTTGCAAAGGCCACAAAAGAGGGGTCTGGAATGTTAGGTTCGGGAAGACAGACCGCGTGCTGGCTACTGGAAGCAGTGATAAGACGGTCAAGCTTTGGAACCTCGAGGACTTTACTTGCATCAAAACATTCGAGGGACATACCAATTCCGTCCTCCGAGTTGATTTTATTAACCATGGGGCGCACCTGGTGAGTACAGGATCTGATGGGCTAGTGAAGCTATGGAGCGTGAGGGAGGAAACATGTGTGGCAACTCTCGACAACCATGAAGACAAAGTACGTGATTCGTTTCGTTTTCCTGAGGGTGATTAAGATGAGTCTTTAGGTCTGGGCACTAGCTATCAGCACCGACGAGGCAACCATTGTGTCTGGGGCCGCTGACTCTGTGGTTACGTTCTGGCAAGACTGTACGGAAGAGGAAGAAAGAGAAAGAGAAGCAAAACGCGCTGATCAAGTGCTCAGGTGAGAACACTCGTGTGTTATTCCCACCTGACTACATTCATGTGCAGAGAGCAAGACTTTATGGGTTACCTTGCTATGCGCGACTATCGGAGAGCGATTGAACTTGCGCTTGCAATGCAACAACCAGGAAGGCTTCTTGCGCTGTTCGGAGATATTCGTTCTGTCGCGTTGGAACAGGGGTTGCAGAGCGATCAGTCCGTGAGCGGCAACCATGCGTTGGATGAGGTGTTGCGCACGCTTCCAGGTCCGGACCTTTCTTTGCTCCTACGATATGTCCGGGACTGGAACACAAACGCGAAAACAAGTGGTGTCGCACAAAGCGTCCTTTATGCCATATTGAAATTACGGCCGGCTGAAGATGTTGTTGCGGCCTTTGGTTATCATTCCTCGCAAGGGACTGGCTCGACCACACCGAAGGATATTTTCGATGGCTTGATTCCTTACACTCAACGGCACCTCGCAAGGCTCGACCGATTGGTTCAGGAAAGCTTTGTCGTGGACTACGTGTTGAATGAAATGGATGGTGGGATATTCGATGCGGCAGACGGAGAAACCATGGACGTTGATAACTCCAAGTACCATGCTAGTTAAAAGTACATTACAACATCATTATTCATTATTCCCGAACATCTCCATAGCGGAACACTCGCGCGAGACGACACCCCATCACACCGTTGAAGACTAGTATCCATTCATTATTTTCGATGGTGTCTAACGATAGCAAGTGCTCGTCAGCCTCGTGAATGCGACCGTTCTCCAACAACCATCGTCGGAATACACCAGGTATGCAGCCCACCGTGAGTGGAGGGGTGAGCCACCTGCCATGGCGATGAAAAGCAACGTTGCATATCGAGGACTCCATGACGGATCCCGAAGTGTTGAACAAGATAACATCATCTGGATGGTTTGGGGTGATATCATGGGGATAGGGTGCACCAAGTGGAGGGATGCCAACGCGGGCTCGAGCATCGTCATATGGTTTTCTGTCTGTGGTTTTCATGGAGACGGTGCCAGAGGTCGGTTGCGTGTCAAGACAGATTGAGAGTATCGGAACGAACGGAATGTAGGGGTCTATACCAGGAGTAAAACAAGGTCCTGCAGTCGGATCAAAACGGAATGGCTGGACCGGGGATGCGGACGCGGTGATATTCCCAGATGGGGGGAAGACGACACGTATCTGGAAAACAGTCAGTACTTGGGGAAGGGGTGGGGGTTCAGTGACCTTGAGAGGGGTCTTTCTGTCAGCACCGTTTACCTTGCGGACAGCTGTGTCGCACACATCTTTAAGTGCAGTGTAGTCGAGTGAGTCAGCGACTGTCCACCGACTGATACGTGCAGAAGAAATGAGGCGATCTAGTTGGTGTCCGAGAAGGAGATATGGCGATGGTCCATCGAGTGCGTTGTTCCACTCGAATGTCTCTAACACGGGATCGAATCTGGTCGTGCAAAGCAGCGAATACGACTCAGTCATGTGTCCATGTCACAACCTTGTCACGCCCTTAAATAATGCAGTGTACATTTGAAGCTGCGGTATTCCCCCCTTGGACAGCAACCATGTTCACCGTCAAGGCCACCTACAGAAACGAAACTCGCAGGTTTACCTTTCCAGACTCTGTTCTCTTCCCTACATTCGATGAGCTACACCATCAGGTCCGTGACCCTTCTTAATCCCTTGCCACCACCTAACGCTCGCGCTTACCGCAGCTCTATCGACTGCTTCCCATCAGCCGTAATTATTATTTATCTAGACTTATTTTCTCTCCCGATGCGTCCAAGCCTGGACGCATTCTGATTGGCAAGGAAGTGCACTCTGCCGAAGACTACAATTCTTGTATAGCTCCTTTGCGCCGTCTCTGGCCTAATCCTTTGCTGCGTTTCACCATCTTCGACGAAGCGAGTCCGCAGGAGGCTCCGAGTGTGTCTTCAGAAAGGCTGTCCTTGTATGGCGCCCCTACACTTCCCTTGTCCGACGTCACGTCCAAGTCACCATCTCTTGTCACACCCCGCTGTACATTACCTCTCAGCCCACAGTCATTCATACCTCTACCTCCCCGTTCTTTGCAACCATCGGCTTCTTGCGTTCATCCACCCCCATTCCCACCGTCTCAGCTACCTCCTCCCCCGATAATATTCACCCCGACACCCAACGCGTCTCGTTCCCTTCATGAGTGTGGCATGGCGGGAACTGTGCCTTGCTGTTCCATCAACAAGGGCAAGGCAGATATCGAAGACTTGCTATCTTCATTCAAAGACGAACTAGAGCGTATTCTGTGCAGAACGTTTGGGACTGAATGTGTGGAGCAGCAATCCGCCCCACTCGTCAAAGGATCTACTTGTGGAGTCCGTTGCACTGATGTTGGTCTGCCCCAGACCAGGACTCCTGTCAGCGGCGATGCAAAGGCTTCTCGATGGTGTTTCGTCTGCAGAACTAGCTTTACCGGTGTTTGGTATGGTTGTATCAAATGCTCTTGGCATGCAGTCGTGAGTGGATTACTCGAGCAGCTTGACCGATTGCTTCATGTCTTATGTATGAACAGTGTCCTAGCTGTTTCTCCAAGTCGCATGGTGCTCATACTCTGAGTTTTGGTCCTTCTCACATTGTTCAGCAACGTTCGACTGATTGTTCCACTCAAGTCTCAATGCAAATCGCGGGTGAGAGTAAACCTCATGGCGGCATATCGGGGACTTCACCGCCACCAGGGCTTACATCTTCCCGTGCAGTTGGTGAAGCACCACGTTCTGTACACCGTGGTGTTATCTGTGATAGATGTAATAAAACGGTTATGGGTGTTCGCCATAAGTGTCTGGATTGTCCTGGTATGTCAAATGATTCAGTTCGACGTTTCTCCCTCATCCAATTTTAGATTACGATCTTTGCACAACTTGCATGGACTCTGGGGCAGCAGAGCAACACAATCCATTCCACGAGTTTTTCGATATAGAAATCCCAGGACGTGTTTATGTTCACACCGTCTTGGGACGTGGCAGAGACAGATCGCCTGGAAGCTGTCAACAAGTTTCTAGCTCCGATCATGCCCAGGTCTCACAACAAGGATCCGTTACCACCCCTCCTGATCAACCTGTTCGTCATTCTGCAAACTGCAATCTCTGCGATTCCCCAATTATTGGGAAACGTTACGTGAGTCTTCGTGTTGTATCCCAGTTTTTGGGTTAAACATTTTATGTCAGAAATGTGTTACATGTCCAGGTGAACCCCTTTTGTGCAGATTGTGATGTATCGGTGCTAATTTCAACAGACTTTGATACGTGCTCGTCTTGCTTCAGGTTTGCCATTTCAGGTATATGAAAATCAACAGTCTGACCATTTTCGAAGGATAACAACGGAACAGCACCCGGGCCATGGGTTTGTAAGAGTGAACAAACCAGAAGACCTGATGGTAGGGGGTGCGACACTCGAAATATATTATTTTTCGTTGATTAGGGGTTTCTTAGATGCGTGGTTCCATACCACACCGCCAGGTTGTACAGCCTGCGGTATGTGATTGTAAGTTGTTTTCCTCAGGATTTCCTATACATCATTGAGTATATGTTTTGGGTACAGCGTGTCGTAAAACGATTCATGGCACTCGCTTTAAGGTGAGAGAATGTTTAACGTGTTGTTCACCCTCTGATCCTCCTATAGTGCATGCATCCGAGCTGTCCCGACTTCGACTTGTGCAGTGGCTGCGAGGCCCTTCCAATCCCTGTTCACCCACTGAATCATCCCATGTTGAAGATGAGGACTTCTGATACTGTTATCCCGACTGTCTACAGGGTAGAACAAACGCGGACGATCGGCGAACCATCAAATCAAATGCCTGTTTTGGTTTGCGGGAAGTCCCCTGCTTCGCTTCCCCAAAGTCCGCTCGTGACCCCAGTGAAGTCACCTGTTCCTGCACCTGTTATTGTATTTGGTCAGGCTAGCAACGTGGCTGCGGAGGACCAGACACCTTTTGCTGAAGAATTCCTCAGCCCCTTCGGTAGCCCCGTAAGCAATGTACCAGGCGAAGTACTCACTTCCATCGCTGACGCGCCGTCGCACCTCGATCTTGCGGAGCGACCTGAATCTCCACGGTCAATCCGTCCACCATCGGAAATTTACCATCAATTGTGGCCGAGAGTAAACCAAGAGATGATGCACCTGAATGCGGTCCAGGCTTTAAAGACTGAGGACTTAGTCGTCCATCCGTTCGAAAACACTGTCACGGAGGCAGTTACCCTTGAGCCACTCGTTGCAGAGGCGCCGCTTCTGGCAACTCCTGCTACTTCCATTTCCCAGGCGGGCGAGCAGCACTGGATATTCTCCCCAGTTTCCAGCACTAAATCAATTGTCGATGGCTACCGCTCTCCTTCACCCGTGTTATCCAATGCCCAGGAGTCGCATCGCATCTCTCGACAACTCCCCGCTGATGACCAGCAAGAATTAGTCACTACGGATACACCCCAGCAAGGCTGCCTGGACTCGGCTCTCATGGGCGACACCAATGTACCTGATGGTCAGATCTTTCCTCCCGGAGCGGAGTTTGTCAAGGGCTGGCATATGGTGAACAATGGTGAACTGGCTTGGCCCACAACCACCGAAGTCCAGTTTGTTGCTGGAGAAATGTTTGCCCCGGAATGCAGTACAGCTCTGAGGGCGAAAGTCGGTGTCGTGCATCCAGGACAAGACCTTGAGATCTGGACGGGGGACCTGAAGGTATGTGCTTACACATACTCTGATGGAGGACGTGCTTCTGACATCCGCTAAGGCACCAGATGTTCCGGGGAGATATGTTGGTTATTGGCGACTAAATGATGGTCAGGGCAATTTCTTCGGGAGCAGTGTCTGGATTGAGTAAGCGACTCCAAATTTACTTGAGTATTTGCGGGCTAAGCAGAATTATAGTTTGACGGTCGCAGATCACCATTCCGACCAAGCGAGTGAACATGCGCTCGCAGCATCCTTGATGGTGATGCCTAGCGCACACCCAACCAACTCGATTAACGCCAACGACGAACCTCAGAATGTGGTCCAACCTTCGTTACCATCCACTGGAACTGCGATGGGTGAAGTTGAAGATCCTGAATCCGACATTTCTTCTGTGTCCCTTGTGAGTGTACCAACATCGGATGATGAAGATGCGGAATGGCAGGATACCCGTACTCACTCGGAGCCTCTGGAATATGTGGTACTGTACGATAGCGACTCCGAGGAATGAAAGGTTAGGTCCTAGGTTTCGTCTTATTCGTGTACATTATTCATTTGTTCTTGTATACGAGTATTTCAGTCACGTGACATGTTTGGGGTGTGATATAGGGGGTCATTTATGCGAACCGAAATTCATTATTGATTACTCCGCTCCAGCCTCTTCGCATCGACCAAGCGAAGAAGGTTATCATTCCCAACTGATATCGAATAGTCTGGTTCAAGTGTCACATCCATGCGTAACACATCCCTAGCATGTCTGGGGAGAAGAAACACTGGCGATTGTCAACCCCCTTTCGAAGATTCTCCGGCACACAGGATCCACACCTGAAGGCCAACGTAGGGCGCTCTGGGAGCCGCGTATCCAGTGTATATTTGCCCGATAACTCTTCCACAAGTGGCTTCGTCATCGTACCTGAGTTCGACAACCCAGTCCAGACTCAAACGACACATACAAATTCCAACCACAACTCACACCCAGGGGCTAAGCTAGCCGTAACATCCTCTAGCCCCGTGTCACCTAGCACTGTTGATAGCTATCCATTTGACCTTGCATCGATCGGGTCCCAATACTCCTATCTCGGTGGTGCTTCCGGTGACATTTCGGTCGTCAACGCAAGTCAGGATGACGATCTTACACAAAGACTCGGCTCCGCATACGAGCACATCCGCTCCATGCTCTCTACCATGTCACCCAAAATCCTTTTGTCCTCTGATCCTCTGATACTTCGGAAACAACTTGGAGTTCCGCAACATTCTGTATTCAATCACCCGGTCAACTCATCACCAGATCTACCAAACCCCCATGCTTCTTCTCATGAGCCCACGTCTCCGGGATCGCTTCTCACCGCTTCACCGGACGTGTCACACGCAGGAATATCAAAGAAGCTTAGTCTGTCCACAAATATGGATACAAATGTATATCCGCCTCCTCCCCATCACTTGCAAGACCCTATCCAGCCTACACACAACACTACCCCACAATGCAGCCCACCTGAGATGCCTTGCAGCGCACATATCGCTTGTACGTCGAAGCCTCGACCATCTGACCTAAAGCAATCGAAGCTACTCAAACGCCGCGTTGAGAAAGCCACATCATCGCCCTCCTCTCTGCCTCCCTCCGGTCGACAAGCATCGAGAGGCGTGTTACGGAAGCCAGGTGGTGATACTCCGTCATCAGCGAATGGGCACAGGCGACAGATTTCGCTACCTCAAATCAGACCACCTTCTCCCTTTAGGATTGATATTGTGAGTCTCTTCGACACTCGTCGTTCTACACGCAATGCAGTAACATCTAGTAGCCCCTTCATCATGAATGGCATGACCGTCGAACCGATTTTAACTCTTCCACTCAGCGTAATTCCAAGATTACTCAGTTCCATCAGACAAATTCGCGACGAACCAGTGGGAGCACCGAGGTTCTTGCTTCCTTAGCCTGGATAGGAGCCCCGTATACCGCTAACCGGAGATGTCACCCGACTTTCTCTCCAGATTATTTTAGCATGGAGATTGCTGTGGAGGATGAGAGCATATCGGATGATGTCTTGGTCGACCGACTTGAAAAAGTTCGTAGGAGAGGTGGCCCATGCGAGCAAGGCAGAGACGTTTCGCCTTCAAGCTCCTCAAACAATGCACATTTTTGTAGCACAGACGGAGATGGAAATACGCCTTCGCCCTTGTCTTACTCGCCGCCCTCGCCCCGAGCTTCCGAACAACTCGCCAAACTTCGTGATGTACCACTACATTCGTCCCCGATATCAAAGGATACGACCCCCGACTCGGAGGATGCAATAGTTTGGCAGGCAGTCAGGAAAGCGTTTTTATGCGTTCGGGAGATCGTCCGAACGGAGAAACGGTATCAAGAGGCTTTAAAAATGTTGTTGAATGCTCAGGTTTGTCTTGTACACCCATCCGAGCACAACCCCATAATTCTAATTAGACTGCAACTCCTCCACCACCTTCAATGGCTCCTTATGTCTCGGCACTCGTTCGGGTTTCCGAGATGCTTCTAAAATGTTTCATCGAAGATCCGTCGGCGTGGGGTGTCTCCACGGCCTTCGTCACATCCGAAGATGAACTCGAGGCAACAATGGTGTCCTGGTGTGCTGTAGCAGGAGCGTTTTTCACGGATGGTGATCCCCGGTCCAGTAGCTCGACAGGTAGATGGCGTCTTCGTGGATCCGGAGTGGTGTCGAGCCCTTCTCCTTCATCCGCGACGAAACGAACATCTATTCCTTCCAACCCTCAGCTGCCTCCCATGTTTTCTATGATCGGCGCTACCAGCCAGATCAAAGAGCGGATTGCTGATGAATATTGCGCAGGGCAGCATCCGCAGACTGAACAAACAACTGCTGTGCCTCTGCAGAAGCTAAAAAGTCCAAATCGGCAGCCCTTGACTGGTCAGCCTCCCAGTCGGAAGCTCAGTGTCAGAGACCTGGCGATACAACCAGTCCAACGCGTGATGCGATATGTATTGCTCTACAAGGGTATGTTCTGTCGATTCACCCTGCTTCTTGAGCATACGCATTCTATTACAGATCTCCTGGATTGCACTCCTGCCACGTCCCCCCCGCGTTTACTTGTTGAGCGCGCTGTAGAAGCCGCCACACGCATTGCCAATCATTGTGATAGAGCTCAAAGAAATCCTGCATTTTGCCATGCTTCATAAGCAACAGCCGCCATTATTTCATGGGAGCGCGTTGATATCATTTCAATATTCATGCTTGATTATCTTCGCCCACAAATGCCTGTAGTCGATCTGCACCATTGTATGTACTAGTATCTGCGAGATTTAGCTGCGTAACATTCACATGAATTTTCCTGCAATAATGGTATCTCTCCCCATCAACTCCGTTCGCATGTGCGTAAACTTGGGTATCTGAGGCATAGTGGATAAGCATTCGCATTCCGAGCAAATGGGGTGATCTCTCACGTTTTGTTTGTCTCCCGAATTGCCAACGGTGTATCCCAGCCCATCATCACCCACTAATGTTGGGGCCACAGTGATGATCAAAGTGTCAACAACGGGAGATTCCCCAGGGCGGCAGGGTTGGGATGCCTGACTTATAAATGTACCGATCACAGTCGCTCCACCTTCCACCATGACGCGCCGAATACCAAGCTCGTATAACTTTTGCAAGAGGCTTATAATGGATAGAGAGCCTGCATTTTGGTTGATAGCACTTTTCAGGGGATGCAGAAGGTCGTACCGGATGCAGAAGGGATTTCGTACACCACCGCTCCAGCGGCTTCGAGAGCAGATTTGCGCGCATCCTTTTCTGTGTGCACAGACTCAGGATCTGAGACACAGAAAACCCAAGGTTGTTGACCCTTCCCATTTCTGTAGTTTTTCAGTAGTTTGCAGTCCGTGCGGAGGCGCAGATAGGAATCCAAGATGACCGGACGCGGCGAATTAACTGGGATGTTTAGTTTGTCCGCCTCGGGAATCAAACGGACTAGAGTCGCAAAGGGTCGCGTAACGAACAGGTAGAATGTTAAGCAAGCTTACCATTGAGCTGAGGATCATCATTGAGAGCTGTGCCTATGCCGACGATTATTGCGTCGTGCAAGGCCCTCATCCTAGAGCCAAAAATGAGCAGGTAAGGACTCTTTTAATACGAATGGGCGGTACCAGTGGGTCATAAGCATGCTATCTGTGCCACTCAAGATAAGCTGCCTCCCTCTGCCCCCAGCGATCTTGCCATCCAAAGACTGGGCAAATGTTAGGGTTACTAAGGGAATCCGTCTCCCCTCTCGATCGACTTTTTCTGTCCTTTGCGAAGGAAGCACGGAGAGCAGAAATTCGCGTGCAGCAGTAGACATTATCACTGGCAGTGCAGCAGAGGAGTCAATATTATCCGTAATAATGTTCGCGGTAGACCAAAAAGAGTACAACGAGTCGGTATGGGATTTGTAGATACTATCACGTGACTCAGACATCAGTCGCAAACATTCTTGACTAGTACCACATACATCATGTCGGGACGCGGCAAAGGTGGCAAGGTTTGTGTTGCAGTTGTAAACATGTCAGTGGCTCACACGAATCGGTTGTACAGGGACTAGGCAAGGGGGGTGCTAAACGTCACCGTAAAATTCTTCGGGATAATATCCAGGGTATCACCAAACCAGTTAGTTCATCTTTCCTGTTGTATGTAGAGGTGCCTGAGCGTCCTTGCAGGCCATTCGTCGTCTAGCACGTCGTGGCGGTGTAAAGCGTATCTCTGGTCTTATTTACGAGGAGACCCGTGGTGTTCTCAAAATCTTCCTCGAGAATGTGATTCGTGATTCGGTCACATACACGGAACATGCCAAACGGTTTGTGTGCATCTATTGGCAGTCGTTCACGTTGCTAACTGTGCATTCAGCAAAACGGTAACTGCTTTGGATGTAGTTTACGCCTTGAAGCGTTCAGGGCGAACATTGTATGGCTTTGGAGCATGAAGGCCACCGCCGTCGGTTGTATTAGTACTATGTTGAAGTGTTGTATGTACTGAATGGGAAGATTACTGCAATGCACGTGCCAGTGGTTCACTATCACGTCCGTCCTTCACAACATCTGAACAAGGTGATTTACGGCTCAGACCAACCAGTCCATTGTTTGCCGAACTGAATCATGATCTCCGATCCCAAACTTGTTGCCAACGTGGATGTCGCAGAGACAGATCCGATTCAAAACCACCAAGATGCGGAAGCAGATAGTGAGGACGAACATGTCGTAGACGAGCCTGGTGCTGGAGGTAAGCATGCTGAGGCCAACCTTGTGTCAACTTTCTCAACTGCACAAAGGCCAGGGAAAGAAGAAGAAGAAGAAGAAGCCTAAGAAAAAAAAGATTCAGCAAACAGACCCCCCTCGCATTGGGCTCTCCAAGATTTTCACAAATGGCATATATCCCGAGGGCGAGATACAGCCATACAAAGACGAGTTAGCTATCTTTCCTTCATCACGATTCAATTTATTGAGGCCTTGCCCAGCAACGCCTGGAGGGTAACTTCAGAGGAAAAACGATACAACGAGAAGATGGTTATGGAAGATCCGGAGATTACCTATCAAAATGTTCGTCGTGCTGCAGAAGTCCACCGTCAAGTGCGACAGCGTGCCCGAAAGTTTATTCGCCCAGGATTGAGCATGACGGAGATTGCAGAGTACATCGAAGACGGGACGCGCTCACTTGTCGAAGAGAACGGCCTAGATGCTGGTGTTGGTTTTCCAACGGGACTTAGCCTGAACAATTGCGCCGCTCACTACACCCCAAACGCTGGGGATACCACAAGTGTGTCGTATGCCATCTGGTCATTTCCGGAGCTCATCGAAGAAAAGTTTTACAACATGGTGACGTTCTCAAGGTTGATATTGGAGTTCACGTCAAGGGTCGCATCGTTGACTCTGCGTTCACCCTCAATTTTGAGCCGACTTACGATAAACTGATCGAAGCTGTCCAGGCTGCAACCAATACTGGTGTTAAAGTGAGGGACGCTCACTTTGTCAACCTCGCACTAAGACATTTGATTTTAGGAGGCAGGCATAGATGTACGCCTCGGCGAGCTTGCAGGCTATATACAGGAAACTATGGAATCGTATGAAGTCGAGGTAGATGGTAAAGTGTTGCCAGGTAGGTGCTTACTTGTTATCCACGCATCTCAAACCGACTACCCTTCATACTAGTCAAACCCATTGAAAATCTTAGTGGCCATTCCATCAATCTATACCAAATACATGGTGGCAAATCAGTGTTACTCGTGAAGAACGAGGATCAAACCAAGATGGAAGAGGGTGACTACTTCGCTATCGAAACTTTCGGCTCAACGGGTCGTGGTCGTGTTGTCGAAAATGTTCGGACTGCGTTCTTTCTGGTCTCCGTGAGTTAACGTCAATTGTTTAGGGCGAGTGTTCGCACTACGCAAAAATCATGGATGCGCCTCGGGTGCCACTCCGGTGAGGAGAACATCAATCTGGCTGCTTACTATCTATTCATCCTGCAAAGTTTGACATCAGCAAAATCATTGCTCAAATCCATCACCAACAATTTTGGTACACTTCCGTTCTGTCGCAGGTACCTTGATCGTGTTGGTGAAACCAAATATTTACTTGCGGTTAGTACTTGGGCTCCAAACTGTTCTGGAAAGATGTATTGAGTTCGCGCCGCCTGATAGTTAAACAATCTAGTCCAACAAGGGCTAGTACAAGACTATCTCCCCCTTTGTGATGTCAGGGGTGCTATGACAGCACAATTTGTGGGGGACTATTATGGATTGATTTCGTGTTTACAAAGGGCTGACCCGTATAAACAGGAGCATACAATACTCTTACGGCCGACAGTGAAAGAAATAGTCAGCCGAGGAGATGATTACTAAGTGGATATAGTTCAACAACGATCCAGCGGTCGGTTTAGTGGATGGGAAACGAAGTGAGTGCGAAGACACGTAGCCAAGTAGCGAATACACGTGGTTGTCCGAGAGCTGACATGCAGTAGAATGAACAAACGGGTGATATCACTCTACGAAATCATATCCAGAAAAGGCAACCTGTCTTATGATCCGTTTTGTAAGCTCCGAGTCCCCTAGGAACTCGCCGACTACCATCACCTTGGCTTTACTCTTCTCTCGACAGCGTGTTAGCATGTTGCGAGACTCATTGGAACTCCTCTGCGATGGTATCAACCCCACAACCCCTATGACATCGCCTCAGCGCAAACCAGTGACTAATCTCTTGCGTGATTTCGACAGCCCCGGTGTCTTTCCTCCATCTGCTCGAGTAGATCGATCTCTTAAATCACAACAACAAGACTCCATGAGACTTTGGGATGCATGGAGATATCCCATCTTTGCCATGTATAAAGGTTTGCATATGTTCCCCCACCCTTTGGAAAGTGAATCTCGCAGATTTCTGACTACTCCACAGCATCATGCCTTGCTTGGGACGTTCTCATTCATCATATTTGGGGTCCGCGCAGAAGAACATGGGGCATCGAGATGACAGTGATCAATAGTATGATGAGGGATGTGTCTAGGCACTCGTCATTAGCTGATATCGTGAGTGACTCGAATTGTATGTGCTGATTAGAGGGCTAAAATGCTATCAAGACGATGGTTCGAATGGTGATGGGACTCGCCGGTTTGGTCCCTCTCCCTGCGGATGCCCTGGTTACCCCTGTCACATTCCGTGTCCGTAAGCGGAATCTCCGTGGAATATTGGCAGCTTTGGACGCAAATGAGACTGGAACGCGAGAACTTTCGGGTGAATGGGTTATTGGAAAGAAGTTATGGCAGACATTGCAGTCGGATTACAGATCATCCCATCAGGCACCTTACAAGGATGCTGTAGAGGATTCTTTGAACGGAGGTCCATCTCCTTCTCGAACGAGGCATTCGAGAGTCATTCTTTACCTGCATGGTGGTGCGTCGTGTCTATACTCTGAGAAAGAAAGTTGATTGCATTATTCCAGGCGCTTACTACTCCTCAAGTGCCGCTTCCCAGAGGATGATAACGATACCGATGTCAAAATACACCGAGTCTCGCATATTCGGTTTGTGATTCCAAGGTAGCAATTCGTATTTTGACTAAGTTCTGTCAGCGATCGATTACCGCCTCGCGCCAGAAACCCGTTTTCCGGGCCCCTTACATGACGTAGTCATAGCATATCTACGCCTCACGGAAGATCTTCATGTTCCTCCAGAAAATGTTGTGTTGGCGGGTGACAGCGCAGGGGGTGGCCTATGTCTAGCATTGTTGCTCTATCTCCGAGACAACGATTACCCGCTGCCTGGAGGCGCAATCTTGTTTTCACCCTGGGTGGGTGAGTAGCCGACCTAATATCAGCTACGCTCGCCAACGGTGTCGTAGATCTTACCCTCAGTTGCCCTTCCTGGGACACCAATGCCGCATATGATATAGTCCCAACTCCAGGACCTACGGCACACCTTCATCCCGTTGTGATGTACCTTGGTGATGGGCTTGAGGAGTACTTGACCCACCCATACGCCAGCCCATTGTTCGGCAAATTTGATGGTCTGCCCCCATTACTGATCCAGTGCGGGGAAGCAGAAGTTCTGAGGGATGAAATTATGCTTGTGTCACACAAGGCCTCGCTCGCCGGCGTTCATGTCCAACACGAGACGTATGAGGATGCGGTATGTGTTCGAGGTCTTCGCACGCACCCCATTCTCATCTATCTCACAGGTCCACGTCTTTCAGGCATTCCCGTTTCTAGGTTCAGCGAACGAAGCCTTTATTTCGTGCCGCGAGTTTGTTTGCCATCGACTCCCAGAGCTACAGGCCTCTATGCCTCAGATTCTTGACAATATTTGCGAAGCACGCCTCGACGACGACATTGATAACGACAACGTACGCGTAGTTCGTGGAGACGGTGTCGAGACCTCATCGGGTAGACGCGATATGGAGGTGCAAATAAAGGACGACGATCTCCCTCAGGCTGATGAACAGAACCTTCCGAGCTGGGGACCGACCTCTCTACCCCCAGATGTGGCCTCCGGTATCAGTGACACAGAATCTGAGGTTGCTAGCTCGGTGGCAGCCTCTATGCAATCCCATCCCGGTCTTCGTCACATCAAGTCAACACTATCTGTTCTCACTGCTGATATGCCTCTGAGCAAAGTGTCTGAGGGCGGCCGCAGTGATCACCATTCTAAACTCAATTACTCGGTGACACGTCCCTCATCGCCGAGAATGCACAAGTCGAGTAGTCATACAGGCATTGGTTCTTTGGTCGGACAGTGGACCCGTAGTATAAGACAAGCGCAAGTTGCAACATAGCAGAAAATGATAGTACCATAGCAACTGTTATATATGATACGAGTGTGTCCGTGCGCACATTGGATACAACGTCCTACTGTACAGAACCTGGTATATACTCCAGTGGTATTTACCATCGTTCAATCCTGTCTTGCGAACGGTCCAAGGATAGCATGGTCTTGCGAATTTCTAATTCTTCAACGACATTCCGCAATGCCCTGCGCTCCCAGTTTCCGAAGATGAAACCTTCGTACAGCATAGTCGTGGCCAACCACGCAACGAAGATGGTAAATAATACAGAGATGGGGTTGACCCACGGCAAAGAAACCCAAGCAGAGCCGATGATGAGGCTCAACAGTAACAATATAGCAAGCGCAAAACCAGTAAGCTCGCGACGAGAGCGATCCTGAGAGATGCGGTATGAAGTTTGGAGGGTACCAAGGATCTCGGAAATCGTCCCTGAGCTCATTTCAGATGGGGTATCAGCCCAAGGCGAGTCGGTATCCTTGGGAATTGTGTCTCCAGATGGAGCGTCTTCTTGAGCTTTGCGCGCGGTGATAATGAGGGTTGCCTCTACTCCAAAGTGGTCGGAATAAGAACAGGTGTTCCCTGGAATGGGGTCGGTGAAGATGACCTTGGAATCGCTACATGTCAATCTAAATGCGTCGGGGTTGTCCGAAATACGACTAGGCTGACGAAAAAGAATGTAGTCGAGGCGCTTGCCCTGGAACATCCGCACCACTGCGCTCCCGGAGGGTCCAGAGTCGCGATAAGAATTTAACGGGGAGTCGGCCGTCACGCCATATTTTTCTACTCCGTCGAGAGGAGAGATCAATCCCGTGGGCGGAGGAACGTGTGGGTGCGAAACTGTCCACGAGTCGCGCAATCCGGCATGACTGTGGATGATATTCATAGCGAGACTACTTGGGATACTATTGAAATCTCCAGCCTGGAAATAGCTGAGCGAATGATTATCAGGACAAAGGAGTATCTTACAGCTATAACATAACGCCCGAGTTCTGCAGCTCCCCTGGTGACCTTTGCGAATTCCCAGGCATTGACTAGGCGGTGGGTTCGGTTATACTCTGGGCCATCATCACCGCCTTTGGCGTGGAACTGGTAGTACACGATAAGCATTTTGATACCAAGACGGGGTGCATGGGCTCACGTGTGTAACAAATATTTGCACTTGCCCGAGGGTGGGATGAAGTATGGTGACACTCGCAGCAGCCTTACCGACATACCAATCTCCACCGGTGACGTCCGTCGGTTCACCATTGAGAGAATATGGCGTGATGGAGGTGTCGATGATGGGCCACTTAGTGAAGACAGCCAAACCAGCGCCTAATGCGCCACTTGACGGAAGTGTTAGGTTAAGCGAAACGGATGACTGTCAAGAACACACCTATGAAAGAGTTTAGTGTAAGGTAATCTGTGGCAGACTTTGTCACGGATTTGGTTGTAATCTGCCTCTACCCAAATTTCCTGGAGGGCGATGATGTCGTAGCTGGACCTTGAGAACGCGCTGGCAATTGCTGCTATGCGCTCATGGCGATCTTTAGAAACGTATTTCAAGCCCCTGGGTGTAAGCAATCAGAAGGCGCAAGAAGAGAAGGGTACTAGTGATGCAGACCAGCAATTGAGACTGGCAATACGGATTTCTTCCATGGCTGGAATCAGTCACTCGGTGACCGTGGCCGTCTTTAAATAAGGTATGCAATCATAGTACTCGCTCACTCCACCACGTGATCATGTCCACCTCGTTCACCCGCGATGAGTATGTCGTCAAAGGTCAGCCCGTTTCGAATCACTACTGACACTTTGTTCAGTATAGATATATCGACGAGGGCTGCAGATCAGTTCACCCGTCTCTACTACTCCACCTACGACTCGCCCACCCGCGCAGACGACCTCCCAAAGTTCTATCGGGCTACATCAACCTTGACATGGAACGGCAATCCATGCCAGGGTGTGGATGGTGTTAAAAAGCTCATCCAAAACATGCCTAGCACAAAGCACGAGGTTCAATCCTACGATTGTCATCCCATTCCAGGTTAGCCCGTCGTTCCATCACTTCATTCGTGACCCCAACCCTGCCCAGGCTCGCGCCCCCCTTCCTTGCTGGTGACTGTGGCGGGAAATGTTACACACGGGAAGAATTCAGAACACCCCATCGCCACTTCCAGTCGATCAGTAGATGGCCAGCCAAGAGTGTTCTTTCAGACATTCATGCTTGTCCCCGACCCTGCTGCACCTGTTGCTGGAGTAGGAGAGGTCGCAAAGTATTATGTCGACGCCGATTCGATGCGATTTGTTGGATAATTAGCGACAGTGAGTCAATTGATTTCCTCGTTGAAGTTGCTCAATTTGACCAGATGGCGCGCTCGCGCAAGTTGTCATAGGTCTTGTACGATCATATCACTTGAATGGTTGTCAATTTGTTTCATGAGTCAAGATGACTTGTGAGGGACTCGCAGCACCAATATGATAATATCGCGTAATATCCTACATACGCTACAAAGCCAACACCCTGAAAGAAAACGCAGAAAGCAATCAACCAAACGTTTGACTCTGACGATAGTCAGCAAACACCTCGTGTAGATAAGACAAGAAACTTACTGAGCGAGCACTTCGTTTGACTTTAGACAACCGCCATTCGTCTGGCTTTTCATACTTGTTATACAATGGCTCGATCTTTTCTTGCCTCTTGCGTTTACTGATTTTGTTGGCATCAGCCACCTTAAAGAATTGAGGTGCAACCTCAACGAGCCACTTAGGTTCAACAGTGGTTACATTATGACAGTACTCGCGAGTTGTAAGCACCAATTCGTTGTAGATCAGCCATTCCGGATTTCGATTGAAGAGCGCCGAGGATGGATGAATGTAAACAGGTGTACCCTCGACAAGAGTTTTGTACCCTTCTTGTGGATCTTTCTTTGCAGCATTCCGGAAGAATCCGGAACAAATGGCTTTGCGAACTCGGTTGTAGTCCTTCCCAGAGGATACGACGTCGTGCTTGTACCTAAATCATTATTAGTCCCACGACGTAGTCGAGCTTAACCGACAGTCTCACCTATCCATGATTCCGACAAGCTGCTTGCGGACATCCTGCGCTCGTCTCATGCTCCTTGCTTGGATAAAGTTCTCGTAGCACCATGGATTCGAAAAATTGGCTGCTTTCCATCCGTTGTATACCGTGAGCAATGTTAGATGATCACCCTCTGGCTGATGAAATTTAGCTTTCTTCGAATCCGCTTGAGCTTGCTTCTCTTTTGGTCTGTAGAAGACTGTCTGGACGGAGAGCATAGCGACGATAGAAAGGATCTCCTCGGAACATCCTAGTTCCACAGAAGCGATAAGCATTTTCGCTAGGGTTGGCTCCATAGGGAAATCTGCCATTTTGCGTCCTAGACGGGTCAATAGTCCTTCGTCGTCGAGCGCTGAAAGAGCATACAGCGCCTCTAAGGCGGTAAGCATCGTTTGCGCAGGCGGGGGATCCATAAAGTCAAAGCTGAGCAGATCATTGATGCCCATCGCCTTAAGAAGCAGTATGGTGGATGCAAGATTTGTTCGCTGGATATCAGGAATTGAGGTAGGTAGCATTTCATTACGGTATGCCGCTTCAGTATATAGTCGATAGCATTTTCCGGGACCAGTACGCCCAGCGCGTCCAGCACGTTGGCGCGCCTGAGCTTGTGAGATGGGCATGACCACCAGTGAGTCCATACCCAGACGAGGATCGTAAGCATTCTGCTTTGAGAAACCGGGGTCGATAACGTAGTAAATTCCGGGAATCGTCAAAGATGTCTCCGCAACGTTGGTCGCGATTACGACCTTGCGAGCACCAGGTGGAGTGGGCTCAAACACGCGGGACTGGACCTCGGAGGGTAGGGCAGAGTAGATGGGAAGTATGATGAGATCGGGGACCTTCGGGCCAAGTGCTTTCATCCGCTCGAATAGTATTTCGCAAGCCGTGTCGATTTCCTCCTGGCCCGTCAGGAAAAGGAGGACGTCACCTGGTGGTTCGGAGAGATGAATCTGCATGACAGTGATGAGGGACGCATCAAGATAATCAGTCTCTGGCTCCTTCGTATACAAGATTTCGACGGGATATGTGCGGCCTGGAATCGTGAAGATCGGACAGCCGAAGAAGTACTTGGAGAACTTTTCGGCATCTAACGTTGCGGAGGTAACAATCAATTTGAGATCCGGTCGCTTCTTGACAGCCTCTGTAAAGAGGTCAGAGTGGGAAACAAAAACAAGACAAGCCCAGCATGACTGCTCACTCTTCAGAAGTCCAAATAAAACATCCGTAGCGATAGTACGCTCATGGGCTTCGTCCAACATAACCACGGAGTACTGACTACAAAGAGGGTCAATGATGGACTCTCGCTGCAACATTCCATCTGTCATGTATTTGATTTTCGTTTCCGGACCGGTGCAATCCTCAAAACGGATGGTATATCCGACCTCTTGACCGAGACGACAGCCGACTTCTTCTGCGACACGCTTTGCCACAGACATTGCTGCAACGCGGCGTGGTTGTGTGCATCCAATGCGACCTCTGTCAGCATACCCAGATTCAGCAAGATATTGGACCATTTGAGTAGTTTTGCCGGATCCAGTGTCTCCAACAACGATAAGAACTTGATGCTGCAATATAAATCAGTATTTTCTTTAGTTTCCAGGAAGAAACAACATTACATCATGAATAGCTTGGAGTAGCGGATCCCTGAGCTTGTAGATAGGCAAGCTTTTTCGTTGTTCTTGGATACTAAGTGACGTAATTTCACCATATGTCGTTGCCTTGTTAAACGTTGACTCCCGCCATTTTGGAACTTCTCCTGCTTTCTGATCCCTGAGATTGCCTCTAAGATCTTGTGCAAAGATTTTCTCCGAATCCTTCGCCATAGGATCCAGCCATGGAGCGCTAAAGTCGCGAGCCTCGGAGTCTGCACGCTCATTGGCTTCTTGCTGGCGGAGCTCTCGTCGCTCCTTTGCGAATGCTGCACCGCCAATAGCTGCCCTGTTCAAAGAACCATCTGGGGCTTTGATGATTTTAACCGGACTGAGGTCAAGCGTGCGCTTCGTCTGTCCGGCTAGGAAAGGTGGTTCTTCTTCTCGAAGTTCAACGTCCAATTCTTCTTCTACCTCTGCACGCGTTACCGGATTATTAAAATCCTCATCCAGATCAGGATACTCTGAGGCATCAATCGCGCCGGAGGATATGAGTTGTTTGATCTCCCAGCGTTCAGGTGACGTGAGCCTTCTTGCAGACCTCACGGGATGCTCGTCCCGAGAACGTAAAGGTACAGCGTTTGCTCCAGACGAGGCTCGCGCAGCACGTTCTCGTTCCTCCTCCATCTCTGATTCGGATTTGATGCGGAGGTGAGGCGTAAGATCGCGGCCGGTGACTTGGTCAACGTCTTTCATGGAAAGACCTATCCGATTCCCCGCGACACTCATAACTTTGACTTTGACTTGTTGTCCTCTGCTAAGTAAATCCGAGGCAGAATTTGCGCGTGCGCCTTGCTGGATGTTTGAGACGTGCACCATGCCTATTACGATATAAGGACGAACCAAAACCCAGTCTACAAGGTTGCACTTACCTTCCGCGCGCCCAGAAACCCCATCGAGCTGCACAAAGGCGCCAAAGTCCTTCAAGCCTGAGATTCGGCCGTTGTAAATCTTGAATAAGATTGGACGTTCGTCAAATGGTGCACGATCCCTCCCCCCATTTCTGTGATCCCTCCTTGACTCGTATGAGCGACCTCTGTCGGGACTTCGACTGCGTCTACGGGGTGGGGACCGGGACCGAGACCGGCCCTTCCGTTGGGGCAAAGTCACGCTTTCCTCCATCTTCTTCTTTGCAGCACCTTCAAATTGAGCCATCATATCATCCACCTCCTGCATGAGAACATCCTTGTTAATTTCCTGGTCTGGGAGAGAAAGGCCGGGGAAGAGGCGCTTCCGCTTGTCCGTCTCGACCTGACCGTTGGTATCGACATCAGACTCGCCAAGGATGTTTGCAAGTTCTTTTGACTTCTTTTTATGCTTTGGGTGCAAGCTGAGGATGAGGCGGTCGATGTTTTCGATAGCAGAGTCGGGAAGGGCACCGTTCAGCTGGTTCTTGAAGTCGTCGAGGGAGGTTGACTGGTCGTGAAGATTAACGACGTATTCTGCGAGTACTTTGTCATTGACTGCCATGTAGTTGTAGATCTCCTGGGTTATCCTGGCGATCAAGGAAAGGAGTTCGAGGTTGTACAAGTCGTCCGCCATCGTATATTGACCAGTCAGCGGTGGTGGTAAGTTGGAGGCGAGGATATTATTGCTGACGTAACAATACCTTTGCTTGATGGCTCCGCGCTCTGGAAAGGGCATCGTGAAATCTGGAAATGCTGGCAATTCGTCAAAGAGTTCCGCAAAGCCAACAGTACCGGAGGCCACATCGTCAGAGGACAAACCGCTCTTTCCCCCAGGATCAAAATACCCACTGAATTTGCTACACGAAAGGTTTGTCTATCACCTCGTATGTGCAGCCTCACCGCGAGCCTACGATGCAAGTTCTTATGCTACACGGATCGTGGGGTATCTGGGTTACGTTGCACGTTCAAGTTTCCGCAACAATCCACATCTCATTCATCCATCGATCACTCTTTTAGATGCCAGAAAAACGGCTGGGAGAAGCCCATCGTCGATACCGTGAAGCATTCCGTTGTTTTCTTATGGAACCCAACTTTCTTACCAAACTAACCGTCAGCGAAAACACGGTGAAGGGTGGACATTTGCCGTGACGTTGAGTCGGCTCAATAAAAGAACATCTCAGAAGGAGAGCGTTCGATTTGAGTCACATCCACCCTACGCACGACCTACAGCTCTCGAGGCGCGCCATTGGGGCGCGACTTATGCACTATACCGTGTTCGTAGCCTTCCTTTTCATTCTATTCTCGTAACGTGGATTGGTTTGAATCACTTGTACCACATCAGTTTTGCAATGGTATTCAGCTCAATCGAGTTCTGCCTCCTGGACCTCGAGAGTATTGGTCCGAACTAGCTACCCAACACAAAGCTGCGCCGGAGCACCTTAAATGGATGTATGATGCCGATCCTTTTGCTGCACGGAAGGAAGTGGAAGAAAGGCAGATAAAAGCCACTCAAATCAAAGAACAGAAAGCTAGTGGTCTGCAAAAGGACGTGCAAAAGTCTTTGATTTCTTCCGAGTTCACTCGAACACCGGAAGTGCG
This sequence comes from Hemileccinum rubropunctum, assembly GCA_038089535.1. Lineage (NCBI taxonomy): Eukaryota > Fungi > Basidiomycota > Agaricomycetes > Boletales > Boletaceae > Hemileccinum > Hemileccinum rubropunctum. The sequence continues at coordinate 152,138 of JBBPLC010000013.1, read as the reverse complement.
GATGTCGAGTGCTTTACGCGATCTCGTGGAAGACACCGTGAAGAAGGGGAGAGATTCTGTGTCTTTCAATTTGAATTTGCACTCATTTCATTTTTTTGCAGGCCAGTGTATTTTACCCGTCGCACGAGACATCGCCTTTGGTACTGGCAGTGGATGACATTCCTGCGGTAACTCAGCAACTTGGACAGTTAGGCTTCAAGCCGACACAGGTTCAAAGCGCTATATCCTACCTCTCAGCGTCCACCCCTCTAGGCTCACATCTATTGAATTCTTTAGCACCTCTAGAAGCGTGTATCGAATACCTTCTCTTGCATATCGCCGAAACCGACCTCCCGCAACGTTTCTTTCCTGCCAACAACTCCTCCAATCCGTTTGTTGTATCCGGTCATTCTGGAACTGAGGACCTCAAAAAGCGATGGATCGAAGACCTCGCAATTAAGGAAGCGGGCTTCCCGGCGCATGTCGTCAAGGAATACGCGACTCTAACCGAAGATTTGGTGCAGCTCATCACCGCACTCTCTCGCAGACTCACAGGCAAGGATGCGGGAGAGCCGTTCAAAGCGAGTGCGAACGTGGTGTCATCTTGTCTTGGGATAAGGGACCGCACTGATGAGGTAGAGGCACTTGGTGCTCATTTTGTTGACCCATGTCATATCGTTATGCCACTCTTCAGTGGCCCTGTGCAGCTCCATGTTGTCTTGCCACCTGACACTTGCGATGACAGGTCCCTGCCAGCGGTGTACGTAGGGTCACCTTCTGTGCCGCCATATATCCGACTGCATCTACTCGCGCGGCTCCTCTACGCGGTTGAACGGGAGGACTTCATCGAACCTGGTGAAGGTTTTCTGATTGCAGCCATGCGCGCCCTTGAGGACCACTGGGCTGAGATCGAAGCGAACGGTCCACCTGATGTGTCGACAATAGTGGGGCATCTCATTACACCTCGATCCTTGCCACGAATTCCAGATCTACCATACGACGGACCTATCGATAAAGAAAGGAGAAGGGGTATACGTGGAAATTCCAAATATGTGTACGACGATCGGTCAGATGCACAGATCAAGCAAGACTTTGAGAATGTCTGTCGAACGAGGGTTTACGCGGAGATGCTCGCTTCTCGTCAGCGTCTCCCTGCCTTTTCTGCAAAGGATCAGTTCTTGAATGTTCTGGACAAGCATAGAGCTGTTGTTATTGTGGGTGAGACTGGTAAATGCTACGTTAATTTCCCGTCGGTAGTTGTCGCTCACGCTACTCTCAGGATGCGGAAAGACCACTCAGCGTGCGTCATACACCCCTCTGAACGATATAATTCACACTGGAAATGCCAACAGTGCCTCAGTTTATATTGGACTCTCTTATCCAGAGTGGTCATGGCTCGAGGGCCTCTATCATTGTGACGCAACCACGGAGAATCTCAGCCATATCCGTAGCAGCACGTGTATCTGGAGAGCGTGCGGATGATGGCTCCGTTGGCTACGCCATCCGAGGTGAAGCTAAGCAAGACAAACGAACCAAGTTATTGTTCTGTACCACCGGAGTTTTACTCAGGCGGCTTAGCTCTGGGGACAAGCTAGAGAACACGACGCACGTCGTCGTGGATGAAGTAAGCTCGGCCTACAGGATAAAATCATGAGATGGATTCACAGAATACTCGTCAGGTGCACGAACGTTCTATTGATGGCGACTTCCTTTTGCTGGAGCTACGAGAACTCCTTTTGAAGCACGACAATCTCAAAGTAGTTCTGATGTCTGCTACCATCAACCATGAAATATTTGTCAAGTATTTTAATGATGCCCCTTTGCTCACTATTCCGGGCTTCACACACCCGGTGGAGGATAGGTGATCACCTCGGAAAATTGCTGTTGCATCAACTAAGTCCCTATTAGATATCTCGAAGACTTCATGGACCCGTTACACTATACACCCCCCGGCTCCAAACGCGGGGTCAAAGGACAGAATGAGAAAGAATACGAAGATATGCTTGAATCCCAAGACGTTAGTGAGCGGGGGATAACTTCCATTCGGAACATCGTCGCTACAGGTCGCATTGACTATCAGGTGCGCGAGCTTTTCCCGTCTATAGCGAGCCTAACCACGGTTTTACTAGTTAATTTCCACGCTCGTGAAATATATCACTTGCTCTACGAATATTCCGGCAGGTATCCTTATTTTCCTACCAGGTGTTCAGGATATACGCCAGTGTATTGCCGCCGTTTCGAGCGTGGTCAGTAAGGATGACGTTGACATTTACCCTCTCCATGCGAATCTTACTAGTGGGGAACAACGTGCGGTCTTTAAAGTATCAAAAAAGTGGAAAATCATTGCTGCTACAAATGTCGCAGAGGCAAGTGTTGGCCATAGTTTGAGGACAATCGTGGCGCTCATTGCATTTGACAGACGTCCATCACTATCGATGATGTGATCTATGTCATTGACGGTGGCAAAGTCAAGGAAACAAACTATAACCCGGACAGCGGGCTTTCTACTCTGACCGAGCAATGGGTGAGCCGTGCGGCAGCCAGACAGCGTAGAGGAAGAGCGGGCCGTACAAAGCCTGGTATATGCTACAAGTTGTACACGCGAAGGCAGGAGGAAAATATGAATCCATTCTCTACACCCGAAATTCTTCGTATTCCCTTGGAAAGCGTTTCGTTGACCGTCAAGGTCATGCGGGAAGATGAGGACGTCCAGGTAGGTTCTTGCATCTATCAATGACAAGCGACTCGTGCCAACACTTTGCAGCACTTTTTGAAGAAAGCAATAGATCCCCCCAACGTGTCGGCGATGGACAAGGCGTGGTCAACCCTGCAAGAGCTAGGAGCTATAAATAAGGAGAGCAAGCTGACCGCTCTCGGACGTTATATGGCAAGTTGACGATATGTATTCAATCGACTAGTGCCTCACCGCTTTCTAGGCCATGCTTCCCTTGGATCTAAGGCTGGGCAAGGTAGTTTGAGAGTTTGTCTGTTGCGACCATACTGAGACTGATTCTTTAGATGCTGGTGCTTGGACTAATTCTCAGGTGCTTGAACCCTGTTCTTACGATAGTTGCGAGTCTATCCTCGAAGCCCTTGTTCGTCAGTCCTTTGGACAAGCGCGAAGCGGCCACTCGGTATGATATCCATCCGTTCTTGATGTGTATCTTTTCGCTCATGTTCTGGTTCTAAGAGCGAGGTTTCGTTTTGACAAACACAACAGCGATCTTTTGACTGACGTCGATGCATACAATGAATGCATGCGACTCCGGTCCGATAACGAGTCACGGGGTACATGGTGGAACTTTTGTGAACAAGTGAGCATCTCTCGATATTGGGTGAAAGAGTGCTGGAATGCATATAGAATTTCATTTCGACGGACGCCATTCATGAGATAACGTCGCTGCGTCAAGATTTCTTTTCATCGCTTTTAGACATGGGATTCACGGCCGTTTCGTCGACGCCAGAGTCGCCGAACGTCAACATCAATAGTGCAAACACGAATTTGATCAAGGCTGTCATTCTTGGGGGGCTATGGCCACGTGTGGCACGGGTGCAGTTACCATCGTCTGCAATCAAGTTTGACAAGGTGCAGGCTGGGACTGTGCAACGCGAGAATACAGCCAAGGAGTACAAGATGTATGAGCTGAAGCAGGGTCGAGTATTTTTGCATCCGTCATCGGTATTATTTGGTGAAACTAGGTGGAAATCACCGTTTTTGGTTTATTTCCGGATGGAGCAGACGAGCAAGGTGTTTGTGAGGGGTGCAACCGAGGTAAGATGATCAAGGTGTGAATGGTGTGGCCATGAATGACTTTTTTTTGTGAGGTACCCATGTATGCGCTTCTACTGTTTGGTGGGTCGGTATCAGTGAACCATGTCGGGGGTGGATTGGTTGTCGGGGATGGAGATAGCACAGTCCGGTTGAGGGCATGGCCACGGATCGGAACGCTTGTCAATCAGTTGCGGTGAGTTGCGGTACGCGATGATGAGCTGGAGCAGTACTGATGTGGATGTGTTGAAGACGGTTATTAGAGGCAGAGTTGCAAGAGTGCATGGAACAGGGTGTGATGCTGGCAAGTGAGGAGAGGGTACTGGTGACGAATGCGATCACGGCACTTTTGGAACAAGACGGGTTGACTGGCTCTCTATGAGAATCGAAAAGGCTATTGACGGAGTACAAATCCAAGATAGGGTGTTATACATGGTATCTACTTGATGGGTAATTCGGAGAGTATAATAAGATAACAAGAGTAGTAATCTAGAACAAGGCGTGGTCAAGCGTGAGGGGATGCCATGATGTCATTGAATCGTCGTTGCTGGAGTAGAGTGAGTTTTTCGTCGAGTTGATTGATAAAGGTGCGAGGGGATAATGGAGCTGTCGACTTGTCGCGATTGCGAGTCGTAGGAGAGTTGAAAGAGATGTCTGGAAGTGGCATTGGTGCATTCCATGGAGGACCGTAGGGTTGTGTGCGTGCTACGGGTTTACGACGGAGTTTAGCGTTGATGGACTTGAGAATGGGTTTTGATTGAGAAGAGGGTTTAAAGATGGATTTGAATTTGGTGATAATCGTACGTCGGGCTGAACGAAAGTCGGAATGCAACGTGGAGAAGAAAAGGGAGAGAACTGACGCGAGGAGGGATTAGGAGTGGCTGTGCGGGGACTTGATCTGAATGGGTTTACGAATCGTGTGCGATGTGGGGGGGACGGCGTGGAGGGAGACGTGGGGAGAGTCGTAGGGAGCGAGAATCTGCGGGATAGGGAGGTATCGCGCCTTGGAGGGACCGAGATAGGGGTGGGGAAAGAGACACGACGAGGGGGGATCGGGATCGGGACACGGGATCGGGGAGGGGGCGGGTGATCGGGATGGCGGAGGAGAAAAAGGAAAAGGAGAGGCAAAAAGAGGGAGAGGAACGCGACGAGGACGAGACATGTTGGCATGAAGAGACATAAAGTCGAACGACTTCTTATTTTATTTTCATACTCCGATGTCCTCTTCCGATGATCACGACGAGTTTGACGCGTACGACTTTTCGGAATTCACAGAGGAAGATCTCCGGAAAATTGACGCTCCTCTCACACACAAGAAACACTTTTCAGTCACAGATCTCGTCTCCCCGATCTGGTGCGCACGTGTTGTGTTCCTCGCCGCGATCTCATTATGACTCGTGTTCAGGTGTGAAGTGCAGTACGAATACAATCTTTATGGTCATCGCAACAAGCCATTGCATTTACGCCCTCCCACTTTCACCGCAAAGTCGGGCAAACAAATAAGCGTCCGCCAACGCGTCGCGCAAGCAAACGACCGCAGACTCAAGCGTGGAAAGGTATGTCTTTTCTTTTACCAAATCACCCGTCTCTCATCCCAGCTAGTCTGTTCACAAAGCACTCCAAGACGAGCTGTGCCCAGAAAATACCATCGTCCACACCGTCTCTGAAGAGGAACGCTTCGGTCTTCGGTTCGTTATCTTTCTCCATGCACGCCCCTATCTGACCTTGTCTAGTTTCGTGCAGCTCATCGATGGTTTCACCCAACTCGTCGTCGATGGTATCACGGTACATCTCGCCTCTTTCTTTTCTCCTTCTTCTCATCCATCCGACAGAGGGAATTGCCCGTGTTCACAATCACACACGGCCATGTCGTTCTAGGCATCATTGTATTTGATTTCCCTTTCTTCATCCCTCTTTTCCTGATCCTTTCAAGGACGAGGTACTCCGCTCCACATGCGACTCATACGAGTTACGCATCCTCGACTACAAGACTCGCCGATCCTCGACAATTCCCGTCGATCAAGACGCCCTGTCATCACGCCTCCAACTCATGATGTATCATCGCATGCTATCTTCTCTTCTCCTTCCAGAAGCATTCGATTTCAATCTCCTTTGGAGCCGACTGAACCTCGAGCCTACAAAACCATTTTCACCACAGTTCTTGATTGACATTGCTTGGCAACAACGGCAAACGGACCCCGCAGACAACCTACATCTCAACCGCTTGGTTTCAGAATGGTTCACTACCGTCCAACGACGGCGCCCCCTCGGTGTCAGTCGACACCTGCAGCTCGTTTATCGTCGTTCATCATCCCCAGGGAAACAACCAAACAATCCAAATAATCGAACTCCCGAGCCTGTAGATATAGAAGACCCCCTCGAATCGCTCATCCTCCAAGAGGACCTCGACCTCGCTCGAGCGATTCAAGACAGCCTCTGCGAAATGGGCCATCAACAGATTAACCAGGTTGTTGATCATCTGGCACAGAATGACATCCAACTCGCGTCCTCTTCCGTCGTCTGGGACGACCTCGTCTCTTCCGACTCTGACCGATCCGATCCCACCCTAGCTTGGGCAATTCAACAGTCGCTGCTGACCTGTGCACACAAGGTATATAACCACGTACCTGCAAACAAATCACAGCAGTCGGATATAAAGCAAGGTACGGTAGGAACTCATGCTCGGAAATGTCGAACGCGACATTCATACCCGTACATCCCAGATGACCTAGAAACAAATTCGGTCCTGCTTTCATCCGGGCAGGTACAGAATGGTGCCACTGTCGATATATCCCCAATCATCGGAACGAGAGAGTTTAGCATGGACGACCATCAACTTGATGCACACCTGACTGATGTTCTTCAATGGTGGTCCGGTGCTCGACCTGCCAGGGGTGTCGATGTTGGCCAAACAAATCGGTGCTTGTAAGCGCTCATCCGTCTGTTTTTCATCATATTTGCGTAGTTGACAACATGTAGCACTTGCGAATATCAGGATTCGTGCGAGTGGAGGGAGCAAAAGGCTAAAGAAGCATTAGAACGCGCTTCAGAGCGGAGGGGACAAGAGAGCAACATTAATAGTATTTGGCCAACCACACGCCCAGACAATATCAATGTATGATGTAATGATTCGGAAACTCGTTACTAGGCTGCGATCATGGACGGGTGGGTCGACTATCTCCATCTCGAATTCCTTGGAGAACACATCCTCTTTCGTTTCCTACGCTTGCAATCCCTCTGGTCTTTCATCTTGAGCTGCATCGTCATATCTACGATATGTCTGTTCGAGAGGTACTCTCCATCTCTCTCCTTCGCGACCACCGCCGCGCTCACCATCTTTTTCCTTGTAGGTTTCTGACCGTCGTCTTGAACAAAAATGTACAGCCAAGTGCGGTACAGCACTCGCGGCTTGCGACCGCAGCTTGGAAAAGCTCTCTATACGGGACCGTCACTTTTCTAAGATTGTGAGTGGAATTCCGATGGTGCTCGTCAGGACCAACTCGAGGCGCGCAGATTATATATGCTCATAGCGATGTCAAATCAGCTAGGGTGCGTATTTCCACAATCGTGCAAGCTCGACCCTGACTGCACTTCGTAGAGCTATCGCTATCGTCGTAAGCTGACGGCACCGCATCAAGCTTCAAGGGCGACCATTGTAACCTGGTTACTTTTTTAGGTAATCACCTTGTCCATGGGGCAATTCGTCATCGAATATGTGGAGCATCAAGAGCCAAACCCAGAGTCAGAGAGACAGTACGTCCACCAAATCAATCGACGACAAAATTTGACCATCAGATACCATAGGGTAGAGGAACCCCTCCTCGGGAGAGTACGTCGTCCCATCAGGAGACCTCGCACGAGGTCAAAACCTGGCAGCATATTCATTCATCCAAACCAGTCAAACCTTGCCCGTGCAGACGCCGTTGCCCTTGAGCTCGGCATTGCCGGTGATACCGACTTGGCCAAGGGAAATAGAGCCGATGGACAATCATGGGAACTCGGCAGAGGCAGAGACGTTGCGCGAGCAACGTTTGGCGGCGCGCACCGTCGGTTACACTCTGATACCAGTGTCTTTGACGTTGAGGATGACGATGGTGGTAGCATGCGGTAATGCTTGTACCATGTGTAATCTAGCACGGGCTACCAGTCAATCCTTTTGTAAGTGGTATATCGCACTCCACCATCTGGTAAAGTGACGATTGATATTTCCAAGGACATATTCTGCTTGTGGCAAGTAAAAAAGAAATAGCATCACTTGAGAGTTTCTCAACGACCGCTAGCACATCATTGATATTATCCTCTGTATCTGAAATTCTACTCTTGGAGGAAGCTTCTTTTCATCTCATCTCCAGTTCTTAATGACATGTTCAATGACAATCTGGATGGGAGCCACGCGCACGATAGACTTCTGGCCATTGACTTGGCCAAGCATGGCTGCACCCTGCAACTCCGCTGCGTGGCACTCAAGGAGCTCGCCAACCCGTCCCTCTCTGCAAAGTTTCTCTGAGGATCCAGTCGCCGTTGTTGCAAAAACATGTGCATGAGTTGGAAAGATCTATGGCACTTCCTCTGGTATAGGGATCACACATCGGTCATACGTCCCTGTTTGGTGCAAGGAGAACGAAGATATGTATGGGGTGTGGACCATAACACAGAAGTACACTGCAAATTCGGGAGACGCTTCGATCTTTCCCTAGACAGTTTTGGAAAGCATATCGAACATCGTTGCAGAGGTGTGTTTTATCTCTTGTATGCTAGACTCCGTGTCATGAGCTAAATATTTCCCTTCAGGTTGGGATCCATCTTGCAATCAAAGCCAGGTTATCTGGGCTGTCACAGCTTTCAAGATTCATTCAATCTATCTTGGTTGTAAATAAGAGAAAGAGGTAATTCATCTGGAAATACACTATCTCACAATGTTCAGTTGTCCCGGTTGACACCTCCACTAACGAGACCAGCTCGCTTCGTGGTAAACGCCCGTCTTGGAGTGGGACCACGAGAAGACTCTTCTGATTTCCTTTGCCACTGATCGATGAGTTTACCAACCCCCCGATAAGGCTTTTCGGGAGACGAAGACCGCGCATCCTCTTCAGATGGTGTAGTACCATTTGCACCAAGAGTCATAGCAGGGGGCAAGCCATCAATACCTCCTCCTTTGGAAGAGCTACGTGACAACAATTTGCTGGATAAAGCTGTGGGCAATCCCGAAACTGAACTCTGATTTCTGGACGCGTCTGCCCATTTGTCCGTCGGCCCTGTGTGGTCAGGCCTAGATTTGAGTGGTATCTGACGCTTGTCAGTGTCAACAGTTGAAGGATCATCGGAGGCAACAGCGACCCGAGAAGGGGAGATTTTGGAGGCAATGGGGGAATGCAAGGATTGTTGGAAAGCCCGACCTGTACTCGTTGATTGTACTCCTGGCGCCATGGCTGATTTGGGAAGTGAACTAGGTGAGGCAACTTTTCCAATAGCCTCGTATTTCTGGACCATATCCGTGATTGATGGTCGACGGAGGCCGCCCACGCGAGAGCCGTCTTGGGGAACAGACAGCCCAGAGAGCGCCACAGGTGTGTCCAATTTCCCATCAGAAGTAGACTTCGACATCGGGAACACGAACAGGGATTGCGGGCGAGCTCGAGAGGCAGCCGTTGGCGTACCGGAAGTCGAATTCACAGCCGACATTTGTTTCATGTGGGAATTTGGAGAACGCCGATTCGGTGACCTGCTAGGTGATCGTGGAACTTCAATTACCCCAGAATTCGTTGCTTGTAGATGTTGCGGTGAGGTCAGGTTTAACTTTGTGGCAGAAGGGATAGCAATGGATCGACTCTTCGGTGGCTTCACTACAGAGTCGTGAGGGGGATCGGTAGGTGGATTCGAAAATGCATCCTTGCGCCTCTCTCTTGTCTGGACAACACCACCACCCCATAGGTCAACCAAGTCATGCACAGAGCTCTGCCTTCCTCTATGCCTTGAACCGGATGCCTTCTCAACCGATTTAGATGCCATGAATCCGTCAGCATCTTCAGGGCTCTCCTCGTCACTCGAAGACATTCTTCCTTCTCGCGGGGACTCCGACGCTGGTTGGGTCTTCCAGTTATCTGAAGAGGAAGACCGTTTAAAGGGACGACGAGTAGCCGACCCCGTGGCCGGGTCCTGACTGATGTTCAAGGAACGTGTCAATGGGGGATGGATAGGTGGGAGTCTGCCCTGGAGCATGGGGCTATTTTGGCTTGAACTCAAGCTCGTACCTCGCTTGCGCTCCTTGGATTGCGAACCTCGGGACTTTCTCCCGTTCCGGGAAGGGGATGGCGAAGATCGGATGATGTTTTCAGGTGACTGCTGGCTAGTAATGGCTTCTTGGGGCGGTTGTATATGAACATTATTCTCTTCAACGAATGAAGAGCGCTTGTGAGTAAACTCGCGCAACACGGGTGTGTCTGGAAGATTCGTGTCAGAGATTCCACGATCTTTCGCCGGAGATACCAAGGTGTCGACATCCCCTGTCAGCCAGTCTTTATAATCGCGAGTCTTTTGTGGAGTCGAGAAAACTCTAGCTGAATCACCTGTCAAATCAAGCAAGTCTTGGGTCTCCAAAGGTTTGGAGGAAACACTGGCTGCGGGTTTCAAAGAGAACGACGATCGTGATGGTGGACGACCGCTGGGACGTTTTACCGGTGAGATTGATTCGCCAGTCCCCAAACCTGCTAAAGACCTCGACGTTTCCTCTCTCTCGCGAGCCGAAGGCCCTGTAACCTGTTCGGAACGAGTACTGCTATGTGCTATCGTAGAAGTCGCAACGGAACGCTGAGGCTGTGGGCGGAGGGGTATTGAAGAAGTAGAAGGGACCGATAGATCGATGATGCTCTGGTTCCCGAGATTCAGTTCCGGTTGTGTGGTATAACGAGCGGGTTTCTGTGAGTAGGTCATGGTTGCATCTAACTCTTCTAGGGACGGGAACCGTGTCTGTGCAGAAAAATCGCCAGTCTGAGGGAAAGCTGGAGTGGTTGATGAGACTGAGCTTGAGATAGTCTGATTGGCAGGACTAGCCCTCCATGACGAGCTCGCGTGTGAGTGTGATGGACGAGGCGAGGGCGTTGGCTTTATGCTGGCAGTGATAGACTTTGGCTTTGTCGCTGTTGATGATGGGCTATGTGCGACAGTGGGACGGTTGTAGGCATTTACCGACGCTAGCCCAGTCCTTAGCTTGCGCGCTTCGCCAAGGGTTGGTGCCAGGTGCGTAGAAGGTGTCAGGCCCAGACCCTCGAAGGCATCCTTTCCCTTGGTGATGACAAGCTTCGTAGTCCGAGACCCCTCCAATGGCGCGATCTTCGACGGAGCCGCTTTCTCAGTTGAGAGAGGAGTCGCACCAGAGCCTGCCCTGTTACTATCATATGCGTTCCATAGGTTCTCCGCAAAGTTGTCACCAAAGGTACTGTTGGATGAACGTATCTCGCCATCGGTCGCCTTTGAGGTGGTGACATCCATGTCACCCCGCGCGCCACCCTTTGGCTTCCACGCTGACATCGCAGCACTACCAGAACTGAGACCTTTGATATCTTCATTACCTGGGGCACTGCTCTTCATCACTTTCCACGCATTATCTTCCTCGGCACCAAAGTGGTCGCCCAACAAATCAACCTTTGGGGATTTTGTTGCTTCCAGCGGTGTTTTTGACGGACTGGGAGGTTTTGATACGTCCGACACAACAGGCTGAGAGGAAGACGGACGTCCGCGTCGCATTGGGGCGATAGCTTCTAGCACCTTGTCTCTCGCTTGGACACCCGTATTTTTCGCCGGTGATGGTCGTTGCGTCGTATTCGAGGGTGATGGGCGGTATGATACCAAATCATCAAGTTGGGTGGCAGATTGAGACTGTGAGACTCGTGGCGAGAGAGACTGTTGTGGCGCAACGTGATACGCGAAGCGAGATTTGGTTCCGCGCATGCGATGAACTTGAGCTAGAAGCTCAAACACGGATGGGCGTTGGGTGCCATGCTCACGGAGCATCGACACTACGTTACACGGGAAAATAAGTCGAAGTAAGACGTGTAAATGGACCGAACGTACTAATCAAGCCAATCATCTGCGGAGAATACAACGGATAGGGTGGGATCCGGTACTGTACATTCAAAATGGCCAAAGGTCCGTGCTCCTCAAACGGAGTTGTGTAGTAGCAGAGCTTGTAGAGCAACACTCCCAAAGCCCAAACATCTGATTTTTCATCAATAGGACGGCGCAGGTGTGGATCGATCATCTCAGGAGGCCTATACTGAAGAGTTGTGTGGCGATTGAGATCAGCCTCGAGCGCCCTAATCTCTTGTATTGTGGATGGGGGCCGGGGCGCAACTGGCGTTGCTGATCCAAAATCGCACAATTTGAACGAGGTACTAGATGATTGGAGGATGTTTTCTACTTTGAGGTCGCGGTGTAGTAAAGCCGGTCGTAGGTTGTGCATGGCTGCGACTCCTTCAAGGACGTCGACAAAGATCTGGAGGATCTCCGCTTCTGTGAGACGTTCCCTGAGACGCCTGTTCATCATGTCGATGATACCTCCGCCTAAAGTTTGTTGAAATATGACCTCGTGAGGTAAAACAGGACAGTAGATACCTGGGCAATATTCCATGAGAATGAAAACTTCGTACTGGCCATTAGACATTCTATGCCATGCGGCGTCAATGAGGTGAACAATGTTGGGATGCCCTTTCAGGATCCTCTGATACCATGGTGTGAAACGATAACATATAGTTGTCAATCGTACTGCGCACCATGATGTCAACTTCTTTCTTGACCTCGGTGAGTAGCACTTCGTTCGGAACAGCAATGCGCTTGAGGACATGATGGGTCGTGTTATACACGGGTGTCGCAGTCCTCACGAGATAGACAAAGGAGAAGCCACCTGAGGGAAGTGTTCAGACATTCGGACAACAAGGAGAGATTGGCGGGAACCTTGACTGAGATACCTCTCCACTTGGACAGTGTACTTGTTAACGGAAATTGTCTGGCCGGGAAGTAAAGTGCCCTTGTGCTCGACGGGATAGGCCTGCTGCTGCATTGTGCAGGCAGGTTCAACCGATAAAGCAGAGGAAGGCTTGGCCAAGGCGGCTTGATTGAATGCTTTTGGTATTACGGTGTCGGAAGGAGGTAAGAGTGGTCACGTGAGTCGTGACGGCACGTGCTCATATGGGCCTCCGAGTCGCAGCGGCGTAACCCGTGTCGCCAGCCTTGATCTCGAAGGACGATCGCCACCCTCGCGGGACCTTGTGAGTAATTTTCTTTTCTTACGACCACAAATCTCACACGGCGCGTCCGATTTAGCCCTCTATCTCGTTTGATCAGCCTGAGCTGGTTTATACATATACGCGGATTTATATTGAACGCCAGCATGTCAGACACTCTGAGGCTCTCTACCATGCATTCTGTCGAAGTACCCTTCTCCCGTCCTACCACCCCAAAGCCCCACCCCCTCAAGATCGGATGGTATGGCCTTGGTGCCATGGGCTACTTCATGGCTCGTAATCTTGCCACATCTCGTCAATCGCAATCAAACACTGGCACGAACCCCGTTCTTTTGTATAACCGCACTCTATCCAAGGCGCAGAAATTGGTCGATCAAGTCGGCTCGTCGGCTGTCCAGATCGCTTCAAGCCCGGCTCAGTTGGCTACCGAGTGTGATGTTATCTTTACCAACCTTGCCAACGATGCTGCTGTGCAGAGCGTATACAACGAATTCGCAAAGGCACTTTCAGTACGTCTAGTTTCTTTGTCTCAAAGATAAGTAAGCATTCTCTGATCTTCCTTCAGGAAACACCACCTACCAAACCAAAGATTTTCGTCGATACCAGCACGGTGAGTCTATCCCAGATCTGCACTCTAATCATCTGACTCGTGGAAGGTTTACCCTACACTCGCTGGCAAGTGTTCCGCTACAGTCCACGGCTAGACAATCGTTAATAATAAATATCCAGGCGATATCGATAAACTTATATCCAGTTTTGTGCATTGCAGATTTGTAGCATCTCCTGTCTTTGGACCTCCCATGGCGGCGGATGCCGGGAAACTCGTGATTGCAATGAGCGGTGACTATCGGTCCAAGAAAGAGGTGGCATATCTCACGGTCCCTGGCGTGGGTAGGAAGGTCATCGACCTTGGAGGCAATATCGAGAAAGGTGGGACATGGCAAAATTTCACTGTTGCCCTTATCCATTCGTCCTTCAGCCCCTACTCTCAAACTGATCGGGAACGGCATGATTATGGGCGCCAATGAGCTGCTCGCTGAAACACTCACCCTCGGTGAAAAATCGGGAATCGGAGCCCACACTGTGTATGGTCTCGTCAAAGGTATATCTGTCGAGCGATTGGGTCCAATATCTGACCAAACGACGATGTAGATATAATGCCTGCTCCTGGGTAGGCATTGAATTCCGTTGAGACATGATCATCCCAACTTAGATGATACTAGTTTGATCGCGTACGGCGAGCGCATGGTAAATGATCGCTTCGACGGCTCCAATGGCTTTGCCATTGATGGGGGAATCAAAGATTCAGTGTTAGCAGTTGGTGCTTGACTGCATTTCTCGATGCTGACGTTCCTGTCCAGGCACATTCGTCGCCTCACCGCCGAACTTGACTGTCCCATGCCAGTGGTAGATATAACTCACCAACGTATGATCACTGCGAGGGCTATCCACCAAGAAGAGAAATTGGCAGGTACCCACAAATGGGATGTTATTGACTGGAGTGCTTTGATTGCAGGCAGCCGCGTAGCTGCGGGCATGGCCCCGTTTGACTGTAATAAGGTGTGTTGCTTCTTCTGGAATCTCTGAAATTTTCATGGGTTTGACTATGTCATGATGCTTTGATTTAGAATACTCATGTTGTCCCGGATAACTGATAGAGGAATGTTGACTATAGGCGGAAATCTCATTTGTAAACAATTAGACAAATCATAGAATGTCAATCAAATGTTGGAACTATTTTTCTCGCTATTATTATTATTGTTGTGACATCGATTACAAATGAACTTACATACCTGGTCAATACAATAGGGTTAGGGTTAGAATAGCGCGGGAGCAAAAAAAGATGGCCTGCCCAGCCAGAGTGGCCATGGCAGGACAGGAAAATATTTAGACAGTGCATGAGCCGAAGCCCATACAAGCCACAGTTACCCTCTGTGTGGACAGGGTCGCCGTGCTATGGAAGATCCCTGCGGCCCGCACGCTCAGGTACATGAAGGGACATGCGCCATCAAGGTAAGTATGAAGTTTCATAGTCAAAACCCCCCCGCTTATATACCTCTCTTCGCCGCGCACGGACCATCTGCCTCTCCATCCATTTTTGGATCACGCTTTCCGCTTTTGTGTATGGGACTACCAGTGTCACAAGCAAACGTTTGGCATGGAGGGGATAGTAAATCAAAGTGCTCTTCTGTACGCTATAAATCCTAATAGGTTATCTCGTACTTCTTCCCCTCTCAGCCTCAAATCTCGTTCCTTTCGGCGATCAATTGCCCTTACAACTTTCTTCACTCCATCGGCACTCTCCACGAGGCGATCGAGAAACCCACCGTTCCTAAAGTTGATGTCGTACGAGAGTCTCTCGTCCGAATAGATATCGATCAGAGCGGAGATTGCCTGGAGGAGCGGCTCAGTGCTTGTAGTTGATGGTGTGGTCGCAGTCGGTAAGATGGATATTAGATAGCTAGATATCACCTATGGACAACATGAATAGATCGTTTTCGGCACACGATAAAGCTTAGCCACATACTTGATTTGCCTCTATGGAATCGGGGCATTGCGCCAGGCATTCTAACGTACCAATACATTTCACCTGAACTCGGGCTTCCGTACTCAAGTCACAGACACTCATCAAGATCTGCGCTTGCTGGTCAATTGGAGCCTATATCATGGTTGAGATTGGCCAAGTAGCGGGGAATGGGATCACTCACTAATTTCCCTTTCCAAATGTTCCCGACGCCCCAAAGGACCCCGACGGCAATTTCCCAGATTTCTCGCTTGCGTTCCTGCCCTGGAGCGATGTCTAGTCCAATCTTGGACAATGCTGCCCATATCTCGGACCAGACACTCCGTCCGGCATTTTCATCCGCAGCGAGCCCCGCGTTCGGAGAAGTCGAGAGCGCAAGGAAGATATTATTGAGACATTCGAAAGCGCTTACATGGATGGCACCAAGTGCAGACGTTGTCGGTGGATGGATTGATGGGCCGGACGGTGGTGAGAAAGAAAGTGTTGTTGGTTGGATCAATGTTAAAAGAGGCTGAACTAGCTCGGGAAGGAGAATCGTGGAGGATCGCCTCGTATCTTCACGTGGATGTGTGTCTTCCTCCGGTGGTATGCATTCCGACATGTCATCTTTCATCTCCACATCCTCGTCTGGCCAGGTTATTCGGTTGTCGAACGGGAATCGTGGTGTTCGTACCTTCCAAATTTTCGTCATTTTCATCGGTCGAGAAGCTCAAGACCGGATCCGGCAGAGTTGCACACGCTCCTGTCAAGATCTCAAGAGCGAGTTGGACTGTCCTGAGTCTATTTTCTAACCGTTCTAGATCCAGCTCAGCTTGTGACTTGTAATCTGACTTTGGTGTGTTTTTTAAGGATAGTTTCTCGATGGGTGGCGGGTCGTTTGCCTTGGACGAAGATTCAGGGATGACCTGGTGTTTTGAAATATAACGAACCTGTCTAGTTACAAGTTCATGTACCTGTTGTGCCGCTTCATCCAAGGACACCGAAGAGATAATAGGTCGCAGAACAGGAAGTAAAAGATCATTGTTAATGTCGAGGGTGGAGGCAGCGCTGGGTGGTGGAAAGGGTGACACGTTGCTCATGATGCCTGCCCACAGGTTGAACCGACACCCTGCATCTCAATGCAAAGGATCTTACCGCAGCATAATACTTTGAGAGTCTCAAAATGATGTTTGGAGACATCTTTTGATTTTCCACTAGGATCATGCTCGCGCACAATGTCCAATAGACATGAGCTATAACTAGCATTAGAACGGATTTCGTCTATCGCTGCCTGATTGTCGTCTGTGAGAACGTATAGACTTTGGGCTGCGTAAGGTCAATTAGTTTGATCGAAAGTCAAGGAGTTGGTGAATAAACCACCTGCTGCAACTACAGTAGATATGGGCAACTTATCACGGGCGGGTAAGAAAGACATCAAGAACGGAATAAGATTGATCTGATTGATGGCATTGAGAGCCTTGTTCGAAGTCTCCCTGATCATCCTAAGACAAGAATCATACATCAAGAAGAGTAAAAGTGCTCACGACAGGCACCACAAAATAGTGATCAAATTGTCAGCAAACTCGTACACCACCTTTTTCGCATTTTCTGGGGCATTTCTGGGGGATTCAAGAAATTGAGCGAGTATTGCGGATACCTTGGCGAAAAACCGTAGAATCTGATGAGGTGGAGATCTTGGACGATGTCACATGCATACCTTTGGTACAAATGTCCTCAACGGGGCAAGGATGTTTTTATTATACATCTCTGCGCAAATGTCGTATCCACCATCGACACAAAGATTTCTACAGTATAAAAGGTCAAAGATGGTCGAAAGAGAATCGATTGAGCAAACCGTAGAGCACCAGCAGCCTCAACCCACACCTCCTCTTCATTATCCGACAGGCGTGTGATCAATGCTCCCACCATATTTTTGCCTTGTAGCAACCTCCGGGTGGATGGATCATTTTGAATGAGGTTTGACACTGCGACACAAGCCCATTTGCGTTCAGACCCGTCAGGGCTTTCCATCTGTGTCGCGTGACTGAATCGGACGAGGAATTTCTTGAATACGAAGGATGTACCTTTTGAATGATCGGTAAGATGGCCTCTTTCTTTGTGGAGGCAAACTCGGCAGATGCAAGACCTTGAGGTAGATGTGAGTCTGGAACCCTCATCGGGTTGTGCCTTCGCATTGTCCGTTTTTTTTGAGACTTCCCCATGACCGTAGTAAACCATGAAAATATACGGAACGATAAGAATCTCACGTGACTTGGACTGCAAAGCTCAAAAATAACGTAAGTACATATACATGTGTACTCTTTCAACGACCAAGACACCTACAAGAGACTCTAAATGGGGTAAGGGGGGGATTAAACGAGGAAATGAACTTTTTGACGGTTTCAAATTGCGGATGCAAGTATCCAAGCAGCACAATCCAAAAAAATTAGCGATATATATTTATACAGGTCCTATAACATTGTCCCGAGCGTACAAAAAACCTCAAGGATGATATTGAGGGAGTATACTATCCCTGGCGGCAGACTCCCGTGTGGGAGGGAAAGAAGCATGTGATATGGGAGATAGAGTTGGCGGTATGGGTAATTCTGTCACGCTAGCAGGAGCAGAGTCTGGATCCACCTCAGTGGAAGCCTCGGGGATGCAAGGTGAAGTGCCGTCCCAATCTTGAAATAGGTCATCTTCACTCTCCAACGAAGGCGCAGAGGGCTCTAAATCAGGGTAATCGATGGGAGGCGCACTCGGGGAAGCTCCGAACGAAGATCCCGACGGTACAGGGATAGAAAGAGGAACTGAAACGTCATCTCCCTCTCCATAACGGAGAGGGAGATCGTCCAGGTACCCAAAAGGTACGTCGGCTTTGGAAGGAAGCGGGGGGAAAGACGGGGGCAAACCAAAAGTTTGCAAAGACATGGGTACTTGACCCAGGTCAACACCCAGGTTGTCCATGTCGTCTTCTACTTCATGCCATTCTGGTGCAGAGATTGATTGTGTTGTGCTTGGACTCGCTGCATCGACTATCATTGGTGGGGAGCTTGCCAACTCGCGGATACGGGCAAGTTGCGCTTTATCATCGGTGGCAACGTGCCCATCGCTTCGAGGGACGTAGGGGAGTGGTTCGTCTTCTATCAGGGGAGGTCGATTACTGTGTTGGGGTGAATGCGGATGGTCAGGTGGAGGTGTCAAGCTGAGATGAGATACGGCGGAGCTAGGAGACAAACGGGGAAATCTGCTGGGAACAAGTGACGCTCCATAGGTGGGAGGGGACGCAGAACGAGGAGGATCGCACTGGACGTCGGGTGGTTCACCGTCGAGACACGAAACGGGTTCTGGTCTCGAGGGGTCTGGCTCCTCGGCGACGAACGAACCCCGGCGGGACGGAGTAGACGGAGCGAGGACGGACACTTGTGAGTCACAAAGGGACGGGGATAGCGTTCTGTCGACCATGGGTTTTTTTCTCCGCCGACGCGCTGATTGGCGAATATTAGATTTCCAACGGGCACTCGCTCTCGCCCACATTCGCATCTTTCCCCGAACATCCTTTTCCCGTATATTGTCTTGGCAATCCTGGTCAGCAATGCGTTGGTTCCGAAGTTTGCGTTCTATATCTCTCGTCTTTTTCTTCCGTTTTCTCCAGATGAGACATCCGATCATGAAAACACATATAGAACCGGCTAAGACGATGGCTAGAGCGAGAATGATGGTCGATTCTGTAGTGGAGCTGGAGTTGGTGGCGTCATCCCAGCCCGCAGGAAGCGCCGAAGTGTCAAATGTCGCGGTAGTGGAGGTAGAAGTGGGCATGGGCGTTTGAGTGGAAGAGGGTTGTGATTGTAAGCCGGAAGTGCCCGCAGTCGCTGAACTGGAGCAACACTAGAAACAACATGTTGGGAAAGGAAGGGCTGCCAAGTTTGAACCACCCTCACCGTTGAGCCGTACAAGGTCCACTGATTAGTTTTTCGCCAAAGGCTGTCGGATCCTTCGACATATCTATCTGCAATTAGCTGATGATTGTTGTGATGCACCCGTGGTAGCGGGGATGGGGATGGGGATGGAGTGGAACTGGTCGAGATGGTCGAAGGCGGTAGAGAGTTAAAGATGTCCGAGGATGGGTCGATGCTGTCTCGTTCGATAAACGGGCAGAGGAAAGTCGGGGGTGGAGTCGGGAGAGGGAGGGGGCTGCCTGCGACTACGGGAGGCGTATAAGTCGCTATGACCGCGAGGGCTGAGAGGACGGCTGGGGAGGGAAAGCGGGAAAAGGGACGCGAAAGAGCACGCGCACAGCAGGAGGGTCGTTGTCTGTCGTGGTTATTCCAGCGGCCATGTTTTGGCTTGGCCATGATACAAAAGCACAGAAGACGTGCCAAGAGAGTCTTGCGGACACGGCGTGGCTTAATGCGGAGACCGAGGTAAAGACTCGACGGGGCAAAATGACAGCAGCGTGACGAGAGAGAGAGAGACAGCTGTCCCTTGTCAGTAAAACGGATCCAAACGTCGCGCACAACGACCAGCTCGTCGTCGACCAAAGGGCTGAGGAAAAATAAGGGCAACTCTCGTCGTGGGCGGGAATGGCCTAACAGCTTAAGTAATAGCAATTATTCCGCACGTCAAAAATAAAACATTATGAAACACCGCGTCTAAAATTGGATAAATGTATGCATGAATATTTTGCCTAGCGGCGGTAGCTATATATTATGTAATATTTGTACATTGTCAATCTTGTAATAGCCGACACCGCCGTCGTTCCTCGTTGCGTCTCCGCACCCTCTCCTGCAGTGCCTTCTCTTCCTCTCTGCTCCGTCTGTGTACGAACACTTCCCCAGACCCTGCTTCGTAGAACAGCCTGTACGTGCGTAAACTTATCCGGATCCTCATATCGCTGCATGCGACGATCGATTCGTCTGTTGATAGCGACCTAATTTTAGCACGGATCGGATTAGCGAGCGAGCAGTGCCACCCCTGACGGACACACTTTCGTAAAAATAGTGCACTTCTTCCCTCCTCCTTGCGCTCTGGCATCCACTCCGTAGGCTGCCGCAGCACGTACGAGTCCACGTACTCACGCCATCGCCCAATCGCAGAGCGGTCTACTTCAGCACTGGGATCGTTGCCTTCCAAAAGCTGGATACACATCTTCTTCGACCGTGGGTCCTGTGCCATTTCTGTTGAGCAACGTTTTCTAGAATCGGCAAACATGCACCTACCCATTCAATGCGATATAGATGCTCATCTGATCCCACGTGCCGTTCAGCCTCTCGACGATACCGGATCACATCCTGATTGGTCAACCTTTCGACTTTGCGCGCATCTTGAAGCATCGTCCATAGCTCCTGCGACTTGTTATCTGATAGCACACTTTGTACCTGCGCCATACAACTTGCTTAGCGTCATTCTGCGCGTGTATCAGTATTCCTAACCTGCTTGATGAATGTAGCAATGAGCTTGTCAAATGTGAAGAGGAGATAGGCCTGCATAACTATTCTCAGCACAAGTTTCGTCAGTCCTGGGGTTACCCACCTGATTACCAAAAAACCATCGCATGTGCTCCTCAAACAAGCTCGCCTCAAGTTCGCCGTCAAAAAGCTTTTCACATGCATCCATAAGGTACATGTAAACCAGGTTCGGCGTATTGTCTGGTCGCTGCTCTCCCAATGCTTCCATGGCCTGTCTGAGGACAACACCGGGTCCATTCGGGTCATCTAATCCTAGCTCGACGGCAATTGGATTGCTATCCACAGGATTGAGGTTCTCTGCCACATGTTTAGCGCCTTCGTCCTTGCATGTGACAAGCCGAGAATAGATCAACTGCAGTATGAATAAGTTAACCAAAACCATTTGGGAGTTGGGCAACCACCTGCAGTAAACACAACAAAGTATAGACGGTCGTGTTGGCAAAAAAGGGTTTGCGTTTCGGGACGTCACTGAAATCGGTACATGTTTGGGTGGTGTGAATCCAGACGTCGCCAAAATTATTTTCGCAAGGCATTTCCGTACGTCTGGGATTGTCAGTGCCATGGGAATAGGGCCAAGTTGGGGTTACCCCAGCCGCACCCCTCGTGTCGTATCTAGGTGACTTTTCCCGAGATGATCTGAACAATGGTTTTCGAGAATTCGCCGTTGTGGTCGATGGGCCGATTGTTGATTTGCTCCAACCGTGCAGATTGTTTAACGCTTCGTGTTCCAAATCATCGTCCTGTAAACCATCAGAGGGGGCGCAAACAGCGTCGAATTCGTGAGCTGGAAACATGTACAGCAAGGGCACGAATTGGCGGAGAAAGCCTTCAATAGCACGCCGTTCCGATGGGCTGTATTGCGCCTGAGAATGATCTAAAAAGGAGTAGACTAGGCCGAGGGAATCATGCAATACGGAGGTCTGATAAAACTCAAACTCCAGCTGATGCCCAACTGAGCCCGTCGCAAAAGAAGGACGACCTCGTTGCGCATGCTTCTGTTCTTGAGTTTCCTTGATGCCCTCGATATGTTGCACAAAGTGTTTGGCTGTAATCTGTTTCTTGTCGTTCGCCTTGAACTGACCCCCTTGATGATCAAGAGATTTGTAAAAGTTTTTAGCGTCTACCTCACGCCAGGTCTTGTTCCATTCTCGCTGTATGCGACGCCACTCCTCATCCTTGGCCTTGAGACGTGCAAGCACGACTGGGACTGCGACACTAGGGCAGTCTTGTAGGGCCTGAAGGACTTCTGCGCTCGCGTCACGTCCATAAACTTTCTTCAAGGTGCGGTGATAGATGCTCCTGCTAGATCCGCCAAAGTCAGCCTTGAGCCGGAAGGTGGCACGCTCTTCGTTGGTCATTTCTTCGATGCGCGTACAGAGGGGCTCGAAAACTGCAATGGTACGGGCAAGTGCCTCAAGTTGAACGTGATACTCGTGTCGCTCTTCTTCGCTCTTGTGAAGTGCCTCTTCAAACGAGTTCTTCTTGTGGGAAATGAACCCAGCCTCTTCCGATGCCCATGTTGGATGGGAAACCCAGACATCATTCAAGACGGAGCGACACAACTCGTCGCGGTTAGAACAGGCTAGATGAATCTCCTAGATGCGGTATGAGGGGTCAGTCCAAGCTTATGCGGGGTGACTCACGCTTTCTGGTAGCTTGCGATAACTCGGACCCTCTCCTTCGTCTGCTGGGAGGGCGGGTAAAGGATCCGGTGGGCCTGTGCGAATGCTGCCGGGAGGACCGTGTTCGGCGTTGGGATGGAACTCGTCAATATGGAGTACATCTTTGAACTGTGCGAGTAAGTCGCCGTCACCTAGGAAGACTTGGGACAAGTCGACGAGGGTTTTGGCATCGATGATATCTTTTGAGTACAGGGTGAGCAACTTGAGGAATTCTTCATAAGTATCCCTGCTCTCTAACGTTCGCTTTGCGCGCTCAAAGAATAAGAGTTCATCGGGAGGTGTCTGCAAGGCAGGATGAGATACATTCATGACAGGAGGCAACATGCCCATGTGTGAAAGTGGGGGCGGTGGTATGACGTGGGACTGAGGGAGTGAGGTGGGGTGGAGTGGAGAAGGTGGCGGTAAGGCATAGGGAGTGTAATGAGGTGATTCTGGGTCTCCAGGTTTGTGTGTATACTTTGGTTTCTTTGCCTGAGCCACACGTCAGCTAGAAGAAGGAGGAGGACGAGAGGACGAACACGAGTGAGCAGAGAGCGAGAGGAAGGGACTGGTGTTGTGTCCTTCTCGGGTGCTTTACGCCTCTTTTTTGGTGCTGAAGCCACGGGTTTCTTTGAGAATTTGTCCTTATCGATATCAGACCACTGTGCTGGTACGCCAGGACCGAGAATTGGCTGGGTGATGATGGTGGGTACACTGGTGGGAGGCGTGAAGGCCATGGAAGCGTCGGGGAGAAAGTCCTTGAATTCTGCCAAGAGGTCTGGTGCACCCTTGAAGAGGAGTTGAACTTGAGAGTACACCTGGGACTGAACAGGGAGTGAAGAGAGAGTAGGGGGAAGAGGGGCAAGGCTTACGTCCTGTACGTGACGTTGTTCCTTTTGGTATGTCTGGAGTATCTCGAGGAACTGTTTGTAGGTATCTGGATCATCGGCGTAGCGCGCCTTTATCTTGTTGAGGTATTGGATTGCGTGATTGAATTCGCCTGCGGGTTTGCTGTCTGGGGCACCCCTGGTGCCGAGGCCACCAAGGAAGGTGGCAGCGGCGGTGGTGGAGGTAGCGGGAAGTGGGAATGAGAAGGAATCGGTAGACTGATAGGGCGTGATGGCGCGAGATGGGAGATAAGGGAGAGCGGAGGACGGCTTTATCGTTGACTGGGTTGTTGTGCCGGAGGGGGTGGTGACACGGATGGCGTTTGGGTCACGTGGGTCAGCGGAGATGTCGATCCTGTAACCGGGAGGAAGAAAAGTGTTGAAGCCCTGGATGAGGGAGGGATTCCCGTGGAAGAGCATGGAGACGCGGTCGATGACGCCGGGGGTGTCGATCCTGGGACGATGTATGAGAAGGGAGAGAGGGGAAGAGGTGACACTCACACTTCGCTCTTGAAGTCCTTCATGATGTCGAGAAAGTGGTTGTACACGTCGGGCTTGTCCTGGAACTGAACCTTGACAGCATCGAGATAGCTGAGTGCGTCGGTGACGTTTAGTGGGCGGGCGAGGGCGGGGTCGGTGTCTGGTGCTGTACGGGGACGGGTCATGGCGTCCATGCTTGGATCAACCAGCGTGGGAATTGGATATGGGGAGTAAGAAAAAAAACGAGTTGGAATTGGTTTGTCGACTCGAAAGATGCCTCCAAGAGCAAACGACGGACTCGACTTTACACCCATTCTCACTCATTATCTCTTCCTATTCACCACCGTTCTCTCCGTCGTACGTTTGTCTTCATCTTCTCACTCCCAATTCTCATCCTACTACTACTACAGCTCGCTTGGTTCATTGCGTTCATATCACAAGCTATCGCAACCGCCCAGCGTATGTACCCAATCCATCCTTACCCGACTCACCTGCTCACCCTTGCTTATAGTTGGAAATGAAAACGTCGGCGTCTCTTGGTTCGCCATCTTCCTCCAGCTCTTCCTCATCCTTGGCGTCGTACACACCCTCGCAACCGACTCCATTGCCATGCATCGTTTCCAAATATCCACCTTTGGCGCAGTCGCAATCGTATTCGCAGTTCTCAGCGTAAACGACAGCATCTTCTCCGGTCACGCTGCACTCGACGCCATGGCCGCGGGTTGGCTCATCCTCTCAATTGTCGACATCCTCTGGGTTCTCTACTTCACTTCAGAGGAAGACTCCCTCGCCCTCCACCTTTTCAACTCCCTCGGAACGGGTGGTCTCTCTCCCCCCTCCCGTCGTCGCAGAACCCGCGGCCCTTCTGTTCACAACATGTCCGCAAACGGTTACGCAGCTAACTACTCTTCCGGTGCTGGCATCGGCTCACAGGACATTCCTTACGATCCCGCTGCCAAATCAGCCACAATCGGGCCCGCAGCCGTAAGGAGTCAAAATAGCTTCGTCGGTGCTGGCAGCATCGACGGTGCATCTCGCGCTCTTGGCTCTGCTCCTGCCCCCCCGCCCCCGCTCAGTGTTCATGGCACTCCCATCTCCGCACCAGGTCAGCTCGCCGCTTCAGATCAAGTCAACCCCACAAGCTCTCCCCTCGTCGGCCCAGGTGCTGCCGGTATTGGTGCAGGCTCTACACTCAGCCCGTCTAGCCCTCCCCCAGAGGCTGTCCCAGAACAGGAATCTTATACTTACAAGGCAAAAGCCCTTTATGCATGTCCGTAGTCCTACTCCACTCTTCACCCTAATTTTCACACGTATCTTATAGATACCGCTTCCCCTGACGACCCAAACGAAATTTCCTTCATCAAGGGCGAAATTCTCGATATCCTCGACAAGCAAGGCAAATGGTGGCAAGCAAAAAAGACCGATGGAATGCTCGGCAGTGAGTCCCATGCCAATGCCCCTACTCCCCTTGTTCACCCTCTCTCTAGTTGCCCCTTCAAATTATCTCCAGATTATATAGTCGATGGATCCTCTATCTTTCTTTTTCATCTCACGGACACCTGTTATGCACTCTACGAACTTGACGTTTTTTAATGGCGCTGAGATTACCGAGTTGCTTCTTGGTGTTGTTGTCATCAACTATAATATCTGTTTTCCAAGTTCCTACCCTATTTATCTCTTTCCCGACAAGATGATACCAAAAGGCCCTACATCCTTTGCTTTCACCCATACCTCTCTCAAGTTATGTCTGAATCGATGTTAATACATGTCCTGCGGAGATGACGCGTGATCGCATGACCTACCTAGTGATGGCCATCTGCGTCTTGATTAGTGACTACCACTCCCACATGCTCAGTCAGTTACCTCCCGAGGTTTGGATCATCATTCTCCGTTGGGCATCTTATCCTTCAGACGGCTATCCCGCACCATACTACGAGCCGTTTCGCGCCTTGTTAGAGCCATGTGATGAATCACTAAAGACGAAGCGCGCCCTCGTCCAGGTCTGCCGCCTCTGGCGGGCCCTGGCCACCGGTTTTCTTTACGAAGATCTACGGACTGGATGCGATCCAGGCGTTCTCAAGACAGTTTTGGCAGACCAAGATAACCCGTTCTACGGACACTCCCTTGGGAGATTCGTCCACCGTCTCGAACTCCCTTACTCCCAGACTGCAACAGAAAAGCCCGGCGACACCCACGACGTCGTCCAAATTCTTGGCAGTTGCACATCTCTCAAAACCCTCGTTCGGCCCTTCCTTCAAGCACTCCCTTATTCCGTCCGTTACGAATTCCCTGCGGAAATCGTGCCCTTGCCCTCCCTCACACGACTGGAGTGGTGGCACTATAATAATGCTGCACGTTCAGGTGGCATTAATTCATTGATTGATGTCCTTCGCAATACCCCTTCCTTGCAATTTCTTGCTCTGGGCGGCGAGTTTTGGATGAACCCTTTAAACTCCCCGATACGATTGCCAGCACTAACCACACTTCGCTTGAGGCGGATGAATGCCTCGTTCTCATGGCAAATCAAGCAATGGGATCTTCCTTCTCTCGTCCACGTCGTCGTCGACTTTCCGCCGGACTATGGTGGATTGGAAGCGTTATGGCTCCATTTTGGTAGCCAACTTTGCACGGTCGAATTTGGACGAAACATCGCTTTCCACGTGACGGATCAGATCCCGGCATTCTTTCGGGGGTGCGCGGGTGTAAAAGTCTTCAACTACTTTATCAACTTCACAGCAGTACCCACCGAATCACTGCTAGTTGAGCAACCCTCCCTCCAGTGTATAGGAATCCATGCTTTCCCGTGCGGCAATTTGAGTGATAATTGGAGGCATCTCAACCATCATCTCGACTTTCTTTCTAGTCGATTCCTTCCCAATCTCAAGCGCGTCGTTCTGTATGGGAATTGGGAACAGATGATCGGAGATTCACGCATTTCGGCGGCTTTGGACCGCCTCACACAGAAGGAGTGTGCAATTCTGCATGCAGATCACTTGACGGATCCTCCTTGTGACCACCTCAGATAGATGGTGAGCGTGGTGTTTAACCTCTTTCTCAACAAACTTATCCCATTTCCTCCTATAGTCTTCAGCTCAGCAGCCAACGTTTTCACTGGCGGACGACAGGGCGCATTCATTTTAGCTACAGATCATCTTTACATTCTGATCGGAGACACGTGTCATGATACCACTAGAATTTTTTGGCTGGTCATGGCTCCTGACACTCGGCTAGTGTAAATTAGGGTCATCTATCGTGAAAATTCTTGTACAATGGTCGGGCAACTAGATTCACGGACTTCGAGGTGGGGCCTTGTACGAGGTCAGAGAAGGTACATGCATGTGAACTTTTGGAAGGAGAATTTGGAAACAAACGTCAAAAATTACCGTCATGTACCATTTGTGCCATCGCAGCAATACTGTCGAGATATTGCAACACTAAGTTACCCGCCAGCCACGAAAGAAGGAAATCTGGATGTATATGATACAAGAGCTCTTATCCCTTTTGCAAAACCCGAGCAAGAAAAGTGGATCCGTGGGGTTATTGTCCAGATAAGTACCACCTCAAGTTGGCAGAGTTTTGTTCCTCACCACGATTTTAGGAATGGACGCGGAAAGTGTGGTGCTAGTAGAGAGATCGAGGAACTAGTGTACATACATGGACTAGCTATATAAAGACCAAATCCAGTGAATATACCTGATACATTTTAGGCCATATCTTTCCATTCACCATCCACAAGGCAGATGCCTCGTTTCGCCAAACGCTGTCTCCAGACTCGCATCTCACCTTGCACACCAGCTTCCTGAGCGTAACGACTCAACCCCTTCCGTAGCCACCGTACGTCTCTTATGCGTACGACATTCAGTGACGGCAACGAAGGAAGCAATGTTTCCAAAGTCCTCCAGAAATCATGATTCGGCCGAGGAATGGAAAGGATCTGCAATGGTATTACCGCTTGCATAGAATCTGCAGTATTGAGAGACACCAAAGCAGGTAATGGGCTCTCGAGCGAGAGATGGCGTAGGTTTGGACAAGTGCATAGTAGAGTACTCGGAGAAGGATGAAAGCGTGTGGGCCAGGATTTGGGGGTGAAGAGTGAGAGCGTGGAAAGCGAGTTGCCATGTAGATCGAGGAATCGTGTTGTAAGTGCTCTTGGATAAGGGATATCATCATATGGTGTGATGTACAAAAATCTTAGGCATGGCAGGGTTGCATTTAGCAGGGCATGCAGGAGAGAGGACGAGGGCATAGATAACACGGTCAGGGTATGCAGACGGGGGAGATCCAGCTCCGTGTTTGTGGCCGGAATATCCACTGCTTCTTGAATGTCAAATTCTGCGTCTGCTGGCTCCATATCGTTCCCAACAACTTCCAGACGCTCGATTTGATGACACACTCGAAGCAATCTAACGAGCGGGTCCTCTTCAGTGGAGGTTGCAGAGTTGAACGCGGCAATGTAGCAGACACCGCTGAGAGTCCTCAAATTGGAACTTCCGTCTCTGTTGGTCAGCGAGGCAAGAGCACGGCGGCTCAGTGGAAGAGCTGGCGATAGCGTCAGGTTTTCCATGAATGGCATCAGGGGAAACAGTGTAGTGAGTAGCGAGTCAACCACGAATGCCTGCCTGGAATCATGCATGGCTGTTATCTCTGAGAGATCAACAGACTGAACCCATCTGCCGGGGGTGGAGTATGGGATTCTGCGAATGGAATCCCACAACTGGTCTGCAGTGCGGAGTCGTACAGTGAACTTGTCCAGGCTGTTGCTGGTATAGAGCTTCACGTATGAATATAAAAGAGGCGAGGCCACTTCCTGCGAGTCGGATGTTAGAAAATTTTGCAAGAGATGACTGGCTGATCCATCAGAACGGAAAAGAAGAATATATTAAGCCTAGCGCTGTATCTCGCTTGTGCGACTTCAAGAGGCGATATACATAGAACGGATTAGATAGACAAAATGATTAATAGAACGTACACGAAAGGATTTGCACACCAGCATCAACGAAATGCACGACGACGATCTACTTGTGATGGACCTACGATGCAATTGCAGCGATGCATCCGCCGATAAGGCAAGGGTGAATATCCTTGACCAAATTTCCGCTGGAAGAGGTTTCAAAGGTGGTTGTTTAGGCAGGAGAGGCAGGAGGACGAAACGTCCACCATATTGTGCAAGTGGTCTCGGGCAAAGCAGGGTAGCCTTAGTCTCGCTCATGCAAAACAGATTTGAATTCGAGACAGACCCGCAGTGGCGCGTGTTACGTGTAATATCCCGACTATCACCGCATCTATGGGAATGGCCCTTTCAGAATAAATATATTCCACGAGAGGCCACAAGTCTGCACGGCTACGAACTGCCAGGGGGACCTAGCAAGTCACTCATCTCATCGACAAATTTCTGATAGTCGTCCTTCCCTTTCGCGATCGATGCCCTCAGTCCTTTATCTGATACTTGACTACTCGACGCAGGGGCAGTGACGGTTGCCAACTGGCTCTTCAGAACGCCAACGAGGTCGGGTCGAATCTGAGGAGACGTTGCTTCCGAGCCAACATTAACAGATGGCGCGGCGTTGACCTTTGAAGAACCTGGTACTCCTGAGGGCTTTTTTCTCCTCAGCGACGACGGAACGAATCCTGTTGCCTCTTTCTTCAAATCACGCAGTTCTGGTCCAGCAGAGATAATGGCACCCTTGTGCACTGCACCCGCAGGGACATCGCCAGGGGCACCAGTGGGGGGCTTCGGAGGCAATGAAGGGTGCACTGGTGGTAGCTGACTGGCACGGTGTGCTTGATACGTTTGGTGAGGAATGAATGAAAGGGGATCTTGAATCGTGGAAGCGGATTGAACCCGACGGGGAAAAAAACCAGGAGGTGGTAACGGTGGAGGTATGCCACCTGGTGGACCTGTATAAATGTCACTATCGAAACCGGGTGGTGGGGGAGGAAGAATGAACGACGGTGCGTTCAAGGGTATATGCGGAGGTGGGGGCGGGAATGGCGGAGGAACTGTAATCAGCGACGGTTGATTTTTCTGATCTGCCCGAGCCTCAGTACCGTTCTGCAACAGTTGGGCACTACGAGACGAACTTGGAACATTATCTGGTGGAGGTCCCTCTGGCATGGGGATATCATCATCACTGCCGCTTTCAGAGCGCTCCAAACCTGCACCTGGTGGTGAGCCCTCAGGCATGACAATATCTTCGTCCGAGTCTTCGAGTGAATGAGCACCGAAACAGAACAGCGTAGAAGTAAGAACCTACCTCCGACGTCTTCATCGGTGATCACTTCACCCGTGGTGAGAGCTGCGAATGTATAGTGTATGAATAAGATAGATTCTAATGACACACTCACGCCTCTCGATGTAAGGCATACCAGGAGGGGGGACGCCGTAAGGATTCATCACAGGGTCGTAGTAAATACTGCGCTCCGGATGCCGGGGGAGACCATGTTTATTGAACAGGTTTCTTTTCTGTTCCATAGGAGGAAGCACTTCCTTCTGGTGTTCACCCGTTTCCTGTTTACGCGGGCGATATACGAGCCTACGCTGTTCGGGATGCTCCTTGACATATTCTTCCTTCTTCTGCATGGTCTTTGACAATTCGATTTTGAGATCCGTGAGCCGGGACTTGTCCGACGCAGATAAATCTGCGCTCGCTTCAAGGTTTTCGATTTCATCCTCAAGGTCTGAGAAATGATGAGTATGTGTACTAAAAAAGGAATGACGCGGCCACCTCGTGTATCTTTCTTGACCAAAGCAAAGTCGCGAGCCTTGGCTCTTTCCGCCTTGTTCTACTGCAAGAGTTCATTAGAGAGCAAACGAGATATTTGCAAGAACACATGCCTTCTTGAGTTCCTTCTTGCGTTGGGACTTTCCTGGATGGCGCAGACTGGTTAATGGTGAAACAAGGGCTGAATAAAAGCTTCACGTACGGTAGGCATCGGCAGGGTTCAGGTTCTTTCCCTTTGGCATGATAGTAGTAAAATAGACAATCGACACGTGACCTGGCTGGAGTCATAGTGTTCGCTGGCGTAGCTACAAGCGCCCCACCGTGGCCAGTCTTCCCTCCCAAGGGGACGGCCCCAGTAAGGTCTCCGGCGACTTCAAGCGCGATATTTGGTCCATATCAGTCCCGATGGCCCCCGAGTTGTCTGGACAGAACACTCCGAAGCGACCCTCCAAGATGGCGTCCTCGCAGTCTCTGAATCATCTCCTCAATTTCACACTGCCTCCGAGGCAATCTCATTCTCAAAGCCTACCCAGGCGTGGTAAGAAGACCATCACTCAAGGAGTTTGGAACAAGGAGAGTGCGTATCAGCCTTATCGGACCTCCCTTCTAGTGCTAAATTAGTCCCCATCCAGGGTTTGTGAATGCTCAGTATCGATTCGTCATGAATCCTACGGGCGACTATACGGTCCATTTTGCGGATCCAGACATGTATGTTCTCCACGTTCTTATGTCTCGCAGCTTATTTGAATCACTTCTTGCGCTACAGTTTCTTCCAATGGCAAGATATACTACAGGTCGTTGTCCCACGAGCGTCGGCCTATGCATCGACAACAAGCGGGGAGACTCGAGGTGCAGATGAAGGCTTGACTACTTGTCCTATCTGTCTTTCCGCGCCTGTTGTCCCTAGGATGACGAAGTGTGGACATGTTAGTGTCTACAGTCGTATCTTCATCTCTCCACTGAATCATTTCAGGTGTTCTGTTTCCCATGTATCCTCCATTACTTGAGTTTGTCAGACAATCTCAAATGGGCTCGCTGTCCTATCTGCTTCGACTCCATCAACGCGAAACAACTCAAGAGCGTCAAATGGTTTGAAGGATCATCTTCATCGGGCGAGGTCTGCGATGACCCGGCTTCGGGCAGCTCATCTTTCTCTTCTCTCGATGATCCAAGCGAAACAACAACTCCTTGTGCTGGTTCTTTCATGCGCATGCGTCTTTTGCTGCGTCCCCAGATAACTACTTTGGCACTCCCTCGCTCAAAGACGTGGCCTTCGGACTTTCTTCCACCTCACCAAGCCCCATTCCATTTCTTGCCTGACGTATACAATTTCGCCAAGTTCATGCTGGCCACTCCAAAATATCTGATTGCTGATCTCTCGAAGGATCTGGATGTGCTGGGCGTCGAGCGACGCTCCATGATGGCTGTGAAGGATGAACTCAGTATCGTTTATATTGATGCTGCGGAGGAAAAGTTGCGTCACCAGATGGCGAAAGCGGCTGCCCTCGAATCACCCCTACTCCTCAGGACAATCGACAAGGTTCGCAAGGAGTACGAAGACCTTCAGCGTCGCGATGCGCGGATTACCCGTCGAAGCGAAATTGAACCAGTTGGCCTGCACGAGACTCCAGATGCATTTTTGGCGACTCAGCGTTTGCCATCGTTTACGAGCGACCAATCACCGGATGCATCTTTGTTAGCGAATTCAGTGTCTGCAACCCAATCCAACCGACCTTCGCAGTCTACTAGCAACAGAAACCACCGACAACGTCGCAATTTGAACCCGCCTCCTCCTTCGACACAAACTTATTACTATTATCAAGCAGCTTCGGGTCTGCCGGTCTTCTTACATCCGCTAGACATCAAGATCTTATTTTCCCATTACAATGGGTACGCCTCATTTCCTGACGAAATTATCGTCCGTGTCGAGTCTGCCGCCGAGGGTACTGTCAATGACGACTTACGCAAACGTTGCAAATACTTGGCCCACATGCCGGAGGGTGCGGACGTTGTATTTATTGAAGCTGATCTGGAGGGAGTGGTAGGACCAGACGGCTTAAAGAATTTTGAAGGTGCACTCAAGTTGAGGACGGCACGAAGGAAGGAGAAGGAGAAGAAAGACGACCGGGCGCGCGCGCGCGCAGAGGAGAGGGTGAAGGAGAGGGTGAAACTTTTGTCGCGCGAAGAAAGGACTGTCCCTGATCCTCTGGATCACCCTCCACCTACTCTCGAGACTGAGGAGCTTTCATCGCACGTTCAGCCCACATCCGGTGCATGGGGCTCAAGAAGCTTTGCCTCTGCGCTTCATTCTGCACCTTCCGCACCCCGACCCCAGGTGATTAACCGCAATGTGACTCCAGAAGTTGGTGACGAGTGGGATCTGGATGCCGCTTGGCATGAGCTCGAACAACAGAATGGAGGTCGCAGACGTGGAAAGAAGCTAGTGGTACTAGGCAGTGGAGGACGGCGACGCTAGACCTGATATCTCAATAAGTTGGCAACCAAAACAGGTTTGATGTACTGATTCATTCCCCCACTTTGTACCAACGGTCAGACATAGGCTATATATCCATGTCATATGCAATGTGACTACTAGATGGAGGTTTCAAACGAATACGGTATGGAACTGCTGGTCGAACGTAATTTCCAAAGTCAGTGACACTTATTGAACTGAACCGTATCCGAGCGGGCAGTTTTCCCGAGCAATGCTGGCAGATCCACTGCGAATGTAACATATTTTGGCAGTCACGCATTCTCCAGTGCATGGAGCAGTAAGAATGGAGCTCTTGCCTTGGTAGGTGTTAAAGATCTGGTTTACTTGTCAGGAACATCCGGATTTTAACGTGGTGCCCACATACCTCCACTAAGGTAGAGTTAACAGCCATTTCTAACGACGAAGGTCAGTTGCAAGTTAGATACCCATCGTAGGACGCACGCTCCGTCACAAGCTGCCACCAAGTTGCGTTCAGTGGGTCATCGACGCCCCAAGGGATGTTTGAACCGTAGGTTTCCCTGGTAGTATACTCCAAATCGAATGTGGGTCCAAATTCATATTGGGAGTCGAGAGCACTGAAAGTGTTGACAGCGGCTTTATAACTGTCGGAAATAACGTTAGGGTTGCGTTTGCAGTTGCCAGATACAACAGAACTCACGTCTGAGCATCAAGAACTTCAAAAGTCTACGAGCAACCCAGAATTAAAATCTACACCTTCAGGAGCTCGATGGACGTACGGCAGAGTCGATTTCATAAATGCGAAAACCGGTGTTCAAATTTGTCAGGGGAGTCACTGAAGGCCCGGTCTAGAAAGGATCAACGAAGTTTAAACCAAACAGTGAAAAGGAACATGCCCAAGATAATGTTTGAGCGGTGTCTGTGTTCATTACTGTGGCATTGTTCGTGTAAAAGATCTAGGTCTAGTTCTCAAAAATAAGATGGGCAGAAGTTCCGAAGGACTCACGGACACTTGATCCTCATGGGTATGGCCCCAGAAGATATCTGCAGAAGGATAAGCTAGCCATTCACGGGGAAGATTCTGATACCAACTCGCAATGACATGAGGGGAGAAACGATCAACACTGCAATTTTCATCAACAAGGCAATGAGACTACAATAAACAAGTTCACATTTGATAGACTGTTAAATGCAATATTTCAGCTGAGAATGGACCCCAGGCAGGCGCACGTACATAGATTTGTTGGGTTCATCAGTGAATTGGAGCCGTCCCAACCACTGACCACATGACCGATTATCCAGACTGTCCTTTCGTCAGTATAGACTGTGCACTGCACAGCCACTTACATACCGCGATCGCCCGCGTCCTCAGCATCTTGTAGTTCGTCAGTCAAGAACCTCATCATGCCGGATGTATCTGGGTGCGAGGCATTGATATAATTGAAGTAGTTTGATCTATGATAGGCTTTAAAAAACAATGCACGAGAGGCTAAAGCCACTCACCGGTACCCTGGTAAGAATGAAAGACATCGTTAATATCCATACCACATAGTCCACTCGTTTAGACGTGCATAAGTTTGTGTTCAAGCTAATGATCCTCAATCCGTCGGTGCGTCTCACCATGTATCCTGCATAGTGTGCACGAGAGTACTCGACTAAATCTTCCGGTAACCAGCCTTCGTAGTTCCAGAGTGCGGTGACATGATCGTACAGCCTGGAAGCACATCAATATACTAACAAACTCATACTGGAATCCAACACACCATCCAAACTGCTGACCCAACTCGCCGCCGAGAGAATAGGACGCTGCTAAATCAGATGGATAACTGTCGTGGTTACCTAGCGTTGCATACACAGGACCTGGACCAAGGATGCGTTTGAGGAGGTCGAACAACACGACCTAGAGACATTTCAGAATAATAAAACACATCCTCTGCAACCTTACCTCTGAATACTCGACATAGGCCCTTTGATACGTGCTTAATCAATCACCTTGGGAAGCCTATCTGACTCACCTGGATAGTTGGTTGCTGGGATCATGGGCCAGTAAATCACCGGTGAAGAGCGTGAAGTTAAATCCAGTTGTCTCCGTTCCAGCGAGGGGAGGGATGGCTTCGAGAGTAGCAGCGATCAGTGAATACGGGGAGTCGCTGTAACACTCTGAGATGCAACTCAGTGCATATAGAAGATAGTGAAGCGCGCACCACAAGAAGTAACCGAATCGAGGTGCTGGTAGCAAAGGTGTCTGCGGACTTTGTCGGTTATAAGCATTTTCACGGCAACAGAGACCGCTGGTACAGTTTGCCTCCGCCCCGTTAGCAAAGCCTGCACGTTAATAAGCCCGAGGGAACAAGAAATACAGAAAAGATGCTTACGCGGATCAATATGCAAATCCGATACATGCAATACTTTCAGACGCTCGCCGCTGGGTTGCTTTGGAACGGGAAGGGGATCGGGCTTCGGCTTGGCAAACCACCCTGTGATATTCAAAGGTAAAGTGGTTGGGTAAGGGCAAAGTCCGAGGAATTGGGCACAAAGAAGCTGAAGAGTGATATAGATATGAAATCATGGATCATGTTGCCCACTCACTTGTCCATCATATCCCCCAACGTCGGCAAATGACATGACCTGCGTGAGAATCGGCCCGAGGGTGAGGGGACCATAGCTCGCTTCGCAGGACGACGAGTAATTGAAATATTCACACAGGGCGACAGTAAAGTTTGATCCTTGGTCAGGTGCACTTAGTGCAAGAAATTTTGCGATCTCCAGTGACGCCTGACAACGGGCGCATTGATTTGCGCCGAAGATTGGGTTGACGGAGATTGACTTGACTTGTGCAATAGCTAGTTCCAAAAGGGTTGAGGATCCGGCCACGGGTGGGAGTGGATGAGGATCTGATGTATCATTCTAGCTTGCAGATCAGAAACAGCCACTTGTGAAAGAAGCTGGAGTCTCACTTGGGGTATGTCGTTGGGATCGGTGAGGGCATACGGGAACACTTTATGCTGAGAATGCCAGTGGTCAAAAAAAGAAAAAAAAAAACAGCCGACAGACTTGACCACTTACGGTAACTGGGTCCGATATGACTGGCTGAGGTTGCTCTGAGGTCGCTGTAGGGTTGTTGTAGTACACGGAGTACAAGGAGGTGGGGAATGCACCAGGTGCGGTGTACGCGGACTGCTGGGCACTTGCAAGTGCGGTGACGGAGACGAGCACCACGGCAGTGAGCAACATGTTCCGCAGGCTAAGCTTAGAGGATGCTGCAAGTTGAAAGGGAACAGGTTCATGGCCTTTTTATACGCGCAAGGCACGATTATTCCCAATTTCCACGGTAGAAGCAGACACCCGCTCAGCGTGGTTCAGTTCAGTGACGAACGTGCATCACATCAACCACCGAACTTTGTGGTAGATCATTTGACTTCCAGGTCTGCTTTCCAAGATGCACGTGCTGTGACATTGTGCACTGATCAGGTTGGGCCTTGGTGATCGGGCCAATAAACCGACTTGGATGAAGTCTCGTTGATGTGCAGCCGCCAAACCCAGCCTAGTGTGGATAGTGTGGATGACAGGCAACTGCATTAATCTGGACAGTTGCCATGCGAGGTAAATGACTATCTTAGCAATGCATGGACGATCAGACGAGCGCCAACAAGAGTACAGATAGACTGAGTCAAGGATTGTTTCTAGTGTACCCGTCTTCGCCGCAGCACCGTCCACGTTGGGTACGCGTCGTGATCGCGGAACGACACTAGTATTGATTTTAGATTTCTATGGAGATGATTACAGTCAAACCTGAATTATGAGTCAACATCAAACCAAAAGGATCGAATGATGAGCTAGACTGGACGCACACGGGTCGATCGATGCAATACAGCGTCCCAAACGCCTGCACCGAGACCAAATATCAAGTCAAGATGATATAGGTATACAAGAATTTTGCTGATTTGCAGAGATACACGGATAGTAGATTGTGCTCACTGGATGAGCTGCAAGTTAACTGACGTGGCAATGACGAGGGTTTAGTGTTACGATACCGGCCAAGGAAAGTCTGGACATAGGAAACAGCTGTCTACATATGAATGGTTCATGAATTTGATGTTTGAGGAGAACAAGGGGACTCGGTCTCCCTCCATCTGCGAGAGGCCTCTTCCTTGCGGACGGCTCTAGATCGTGCCCTTTCCTCTGCTATTCGTCGAGACTCCGTCCAGAGGCGGAGGGTATAATCGTGAAGTGCTTGAGAGTAAGATATGAAGGGATCAGTATGAGCTGTTGGGCTAACGGGTTTTGAATTGGAGAGCATCATGGACAAGGGACGGAGAGGGGAGAAGTGGGGCTGGCAGAAGGAGTGAGAATTTAAATGGTGGTACAGTCGTACGTATGTGCATGCTGTCCGGATCACTCGATTCTTGCTCCACCACTGCGGCGCTGCCAATCACTTTCCGCATCGCTACTGCAGGATCCAGTAGATTAGCCCCGAGTCGCACTCGCCACGCACTGGTAGGGTCGTGCTGGCTCACCGAATGAATTTGTCAAGCGCGCCTCATGGGTGTTTGCGGCCTCGGGCCAAGTTCTGTGCTCCACACGGCCGGCTACCTATGATATGTTCCGGACTGCTTGGTCAACCACATGGTCCTGACTGGTACCTTCCCTCGCTGCTCTGTGGTCTAGGAGCACTGCTCCGGATGCCGCACGACGCCAACGCCACGCATTGCGGCAACAAACCGAGTGTTTCAACCGAAACACATGACATTGCTCCACTCAGCCGGCGCTTGTTGACTTCCTATTCTGGGTTTGGACCATTGGTTCACCATACTTGGTTTGCATGATGCGGCACCAACCTACCGTTCGCTCGCGAACTTATCGACGAAGGCCCACTGACCTTTTATGTCGAATTCATATATCCTGCGGACCGTTAAAAGTGACGTTGCGGCCGCATCGGATTGTTCAAGGGCTCCACCTCGTGCGTATTTCTCATTTATCAATCAACTTGGCAACAAGGCGGCATCAATTGTCGTTACAGCACCCTGGATGCGGTAAGCAATGCATTTGGGACTTGATGAGCGTGGATCTCGAGATTTAAATCCTGCCGTCCTCAGCAGTGCGTATCAACAATTTGTCAGTCCTTTAAATTGTACACTTTGGACGGTGAGGCAAAGTGAAGAGCACTGCTATGCATGCATCCCGGATCCGTGGCTACTTGTCTCGAAAAGAAGGCTTGTCCGCGAACGGGAGATGTGACGAAAGTATAACATAATTCTATACTTTTCCAGGCGGGATTCCGTGTCAAGTATTCAAGAGAAGTGTAGGGCGATGTCACCAACGCTCACATTTATGCAAGTGTCGTGCACCATGCTCGGCAGTGCCCGAATATCGTTGTTACTCGTGGGTTACAGTGTCTGCTTGTACGAAAAGGCCTTGGCCATCCTTGAGCATGACGAAAACTTTGTGGCCCTCTACCCATGGAGCAGGGTCTTGCACCACTGGAGAGGGAGGCCATTTACCGGCATCCTTGAGCTCTCGCCTTTCCTTTCGCCTCGAAAACCATGATTTTCCTGCCTTGGGGGGGACATGGCGCGATCCCCCAAAAGGAACACTTTGCACGCAGCCCATGGAGGGTCGTCTGCACTTCTAAGAATGTGTTACTCGGTTTCTGTGAAAGCGCATGACAAGGCGTACTGGTAAAATAGTGAGAAGTGAAGAACAAGACTTTTTTTTTTTTTGGAGAAGCTGACGAGTGGTGATCACCCAGATACGAGATGGCCCGCTACCGCACTTGTGTGAGACTTTATGTCGTCAATCATGTTGAGCACTGCGGTTGTCGTCAAGCAAAGTATGATAGCATTAGCCAGCACGTGACAGCGCGTTCGTGTACCAATAACGTAGATGGCCAAATATACATCACATCACCATTTACCATGAGCATGGCCAGTGCTGCGCTCAAGCATGTAAGTCCCTCAGCCCATCTTCGATGTCGTCCTGTTTATCCTACGCCAGGTCATCGCCCCAACGACTTTACAACAGGCACAGACAGACGCTCTGCTCGCGTTACTCAACCTCGGTGACGCACCCGCACCGTCTGGTACCCCCACCCAACCAAAGTCTGCACCCGAGGTCAAAACACCATCATCCACTGCCCCTCTGGTCTGGAAAGTACTAGTCTTGGACCAGCAAACGAAAGATGTCCTCGCAACAGTACTTCGCGTCCAAGATCTTCGCGATGCTGGCGTCACTCTGCACGTGTACGCTGTTTCATTTTCTCTTTTTTCTTCCTCCTCACACCATACAGCCAGCTACACTCGCAGCGTCCGCCATTGTCGGATGTCCCCGCCGTCTACTTTGTCTCACCAACTCTGGCGAACATACGCCGAATATCGGACGACCTTGACAAGTGTCTATATGAATCTTTCCACCTCAATTTTGTCGAGCCACTACCTCGAACACTACTTGAAGAGCTTGCAGCCTCGGTCGCTACTTCTGGTACAGCAGAGTTGGTAGAACAGGTTGGTTTCTCACCGTTTTGTGTTGAGGTATGTTTCCCACCAAAGGGCCTTCCATTTCAGGTCATCGATCAGTATCTATCATTTATCGCCCCTTCACCATCTTTATTCTCCTTGCTACCGCCATTGTTACCTCCAGCCTCCCAAGCAGGTCCATCTCAACCTAAACCGCATTACTCGTACAAACTTTTCAACTCCCCGTCGTCGACTGAACAGCAGATCGAAGATGAGATTGAACGCGTTGCAAATGGAATCTTTAGTGCCGTTGTGACTGCAGGTACACATCAGCTGTTGCTAAACGCTCATCGGAATCTGATCGATTCACAGGGCATGTCCCGATCATTCGTGCTCCCAAGGGCAATGCGGCAGAAATGGTGGCCAAGAAACTCGAGGTTAAGATTCGAGATGCACTGCTTTCCGCTTCACGCGCCCATGGGCCAACCACCTCGCTCTTTTCTCAGGATTCTTCTGGACTGTCCAATTTACAGAGGCCACGTATGATTTTTCTTTCTTGTCTTCCTATCCTTGTCTCAATTGATCATCTTTAGTGCTGCTCATCCTGGACAGGAATGTGGACCTTGTTTCCACTGTTTCTCACGGCTGGACGTACCAAGCCCTTGTATCAGATTGTCTTGAGATCAAACTTAACCGCGTCGTCGTCACTACCCCACAAAAACGCTCGTACGACCTCGATTCAAAGGACTTTTTTTGGGCAAAAAATGCTGCGAACCCGTTCCCTCAGGTTGCTGAGGACATCGACACCGAGTTAAACAAGTACAAGCAAGATGCCGCAGAAATTACACGATCGACGGGTGTGAGTGATGTAAATGACATTTCGCAGCTGTAAGTTGGTGCTGCGAGAGATATTTGAAAAGCATACAGTTGACACCACACAGCGACCTTTCGTCAAATGCAGCGCACTTGAAGACCGCTATCACACAGCTCCCCGAACTCACGGCCCGTAAGGCGACGCTTGACACGCACATGAATATCGCTACGGCATTGCTCGAACAAATCAAGAAAAGAGGTCTCGATGAATTGTTCAGCACTGAAGAAGCGGTCAATAAGCAAGTAAGCGTCCCAAACTGTCACGCGTGACGTAGCCTTACGTCCGAGCTACTAGACAGTGTCATCGATTCTAGAGACGCTTCGGGCGCCTCGGACCGACGGGGCTTTCACCTCCGAGGATAAACTCCGTCTTGTCCTCGTGTTCTACCTCTCTTCACCCGACAACGCAATTTCCAAGGATGATATTGCCGAGCTGGAGAAAGAACTCAAAAGTGCAGGTGCAGACACGGCAGCATTTGAATACGTCCGGCGGACAAGAGAAATTTCACGTATGACTGTTTCTGCCACCGTCGGTGGGACATCCACACCTGTTCTTGGGGGGCAAGGAGAACTATTCAGAGGGTTTACGGCTCTTGGAAACAAGGTTTGTATTATTATTTTGGCTCTCCTTCCCAATCGATGACTCGTTCATTTCCAGCTTACTGATCGTCTCAAAGAAGGTGGTTTGGAAAACCTAATTTCAGGCGTAAAGAATTTCCTGCCGGCAAACAAACTACTACCTGTGACACGAATCGCCGAGGCACTGATGGATTCGTCGGCTGCATCAAACCAGTCTTTGCAAGAAACTGACGAATACTTGTTTCTGGATCCCCGGGCACCTCGACATGGCCAGGGATTAGGTGCCTCTGGAATTGGCGGTGGACCCGGAGCTAGCAGCGCATTGAGTGCTGGCAGAGCCCGACGTATGGCATTCATAGATGGCATGGTGTTCGTCGTGGGAGGCGCAAGTTACGTCGAGTACGGAAATCTCGAAGAATGGGCAGCCAAGACCGGGAAGCGCCTCACTTACGGAGGTACAGAAATTATTGATCCTGGAAGCTTCGTTGGCGTGTTGCAGGACCTAGGCAAAGGCATCCCGTAGCCGTACTACATAACGACGTAGGTTTCGAGTAGAACAATCGAACAGGATAATTACATTAGAGCAACTACCAAACGACGATCGAAGAAACCAGCCGCAATTGATTCCAAGACATCCCAATGCTAAAATCAAAGTAAATCACTTTCTGTTGTTGGAGCGCATCATGAGGAGCTGGACGAGACGAACACTAAGGTAATGTCAGTATGTGTTCACGCTGACCATTACCACACTCACAAGATGTTGATCATGTCAAGCTCCAAAGAAATCGCTTCTTTCATGGGGTCCCTGGGAATGACACCCATTTCTGCCATACGTGCATGTTGCAGAATCTTTTGAGTACTTGAGTAAAGCAGTTAGGGTTAAATATATGAGGTAAGGGTAAGAAGGTGCCTACTCGTAGAGCACAAATCCGCCAAAGACAGCTAAACCACCATACAGAGAGATTGACTCAGCAATAGCTAGCCCACGGATACCAAGCGGGAGGGCCATTGGAGCCAATGAAGAAAGAGCTACAACAGTCACACCTGCGAGAAGGGGGCCACCCATGTAGAGATACTTGTCATTCCTGTCCAATATATAAGTGTTACGTCATGGGATAACATACGGCCATACTTTGCAGTGGCGCCAACGTAAGACAGGGACCCAACGACTCCGCACGTGTACAGCGCAGCGCGAGACAAGATTGCTGGACTGAGAAAGAACAGTGGGCTGAGTGTTGCAGCTTGGCACGCATTAAATCCCTACGGAGATTTAGGTAACACATCATCAATATACCAGTGACTTACCAGCCAAAAAAGGTGCTTCTGCACGGTTCTATCGGGAGGGGTGTAATAGACACCCATCATAGAGCCAATGCTACCAACAAGACTCACGCCAAGAACAAGCCCTGCAAGATACAATCACGCCATGAAATTTAGAGGGTTGAAACCAAGAATACATACATGGATTCGCCGACATGATTCTGAAAGCAACACCGGACCTAAACATGCTACGAGCAGCTAGTGCCGTAAGAGCAAGGCCACCGCCAGTATACTTGAAACTATCATGAAGATAAGACTGTTCGGCAACAGTCAGTGTGTCGCGAGTATCTCTGTTCAAGAAACCTTCTGCAACGATGACGGTCCCTGCCACAGCAGCCTACACACTTGAATTAACAAAGGCGCCGCATGTCATTGTTACGTACGGCTGTGATTGCAAATTTTTTCCAGCTCTCTTGTGAGGAGGTGGGTGTAACAGTATGCGCATCCGTCATGATGGTGCGGGAGAGTTTGTACGGAAAAGGTAGAGAAAATGTGGTAGCAGGTGCCCGGACGACGCTCCTGAAAGTGCCAGAGTGTGCGCTGGACTTGGTCGAGAGCGGTTGAAATCTTGAGCGCACTGCAGCTTGTAGTACATTGCGGGGCAAGGCAGGCTTGAAGGCGAGGGACAACATCGTGGTGTGTGTCGAAGAGCACACAAATATCGGGGAGAGATGAGAGGCTAAT
Organism: Hemileccinum rubropunctum; assembly: GCA_038089535.1. Lineage (NCBI taxonomy): Eukaryota > Fungi > Basidiomycota > Agaricomycetes > Boletales > Boletaceae > Hemileccinum > Hemileccinum rubropunctum. The sequence goes on along the minus strand of JBBPLC010000013.1, from coordinate 109,070 downwards.
TAGTCAGCATTCACTAGTCATGCCGGCCATCGACGTCATCGACTGATATATTACATAATAAACATCTCACTACGATGACCGAAGCAACTTTGCTGGATCGACAACACCGACCACCTTGTGCTCCATTGCCAGCGCAATTAAACTTTTCTCTCCCCATTTCTTCCAGTCAATCTCGAAAATACCCGTTTTTTCTCCGCACGACCAGCTCCAAATCCGGTCTCGCGTCTCCACCAATAGTCAGCCCTGTCATTCACTCCGAGAAACTCAACTTTGCCCACCTTGACATCATATATATGCAGCGAACCATCGCCACCGCCACTCGCCAGGAGAGTCCCGTCTGGGTCGAATGACAGGGCAAACACATACTTGTTGTGATCCGTGAACACTTTCAAGCAGTCCCCTGTCACTGAATCCCACAATCGGGCTGTATAATCAAACGATGCCCTATTATATGATGAGGTCATACACACTAGATCACCTGACGGAAGCAGCTTACGTGACTACTATTTCATGCTCCTCCGCTTGAGTATTCGGACACCACTTAACAGAAGTTAGACATCGTTTATGACCCTTCAGTACAACAGGAGTAGATATTGGTTTCTCCGAGTGCAGATGTTCAATATTCCATATTCGAGCGGTCGTGTCATCGGAACATGTAGCGAGGCGTGTATGTGATGGATTGCATTTGAGCATGTTCAGTTCTCCTTCGTGTCCCCTGCTCTGGCGTCAAGTTCACCAACTGACGTTTCCGTCGACCAACGTACCTTAGGGTTTGGATGGGTTTGGCTCCATTCAGAGAAACGATGTGAACAACACGATCACTCCCACTACTCGCGAATGTAGAATCGTCGATCCAGTCGACATCCAGACAACAAGCTTCTGACACCCCTTATAAGATGAATCCCACCCGATGGGCCCAGCAACACATTACCTTCGTGATTTCGATATTGCCGATGCAGTCTCTTGTTTTTGACGTCCCACACGCATGATGTGCTGTCCAAGCTTGCGGTAGCTATCCATTGTCCAGAAGGAGAGAACTTGGTAGCGAATATAGGACCCTTCGAAGTGTCAGTACAACCTATGAGCGAGCATAGCTTATATTTAACCTTGTGGTGGTCATCTGTGAGATATGCCTTTCCCGAAGAGTTGTAGATTCGAAGTTTTGCGTCGTACGATCCTATCGCAACTAACGAACCATCAGGGCTCCAGTCAATGGATGTCAAGTCGGCTTGGGGAGAGGAAGCAAGGTTAGGCAATGATAACGTCGGACGTGGGAGGGCCGTTGGCGAACTCTCGGGTGAACCAAACGGAACGTTCCAGTAGTTGACCGCGGCATCGCGCGATCTGACGTGTTACGAGTCAAATCAATATTGGAAGCAAATGATCTATTTAGCACACACCCTGATACTAGCTGCCCGGCCGTAGTTGGACTCCAAGCCACTACGAAGACCTGGAAGGTCCATCATTACAAGTTACTGTGGACCTGTGCGAAACTTACCTCGGCCTTGTGTGCTTGCAGTAATCTGACTGCGTCCAGACGTTTCGTCTTCGGTTTCTTCGCCGCATTCTCTAATGTCGGTTGCTGACAATCAGATGGTTTCGCTTCCTTGAGGACAATGCTAGAAGGTCCTACGGATACAGGTCACCAAGTCACACCACGGTACAATTCTTAAACGAGATCGGCGTACCGTCGACGGTCATTACCGCATGGTTGTCTTCAACCTCTTTTCTGGCACGCTTTTCGGCACGTCCATCCTCCGTGGAGGGTGAGATTGACTTTCGTTTGCTGCTTGTTTCGCCGGCCAGCATAGCGACGCTTGGCTCTCCGGTTTGTTGTGGAGCTAGCAATGCTGTTGGATTCGGGTCAACGGAGCACACGTGAGGCTCCAGCAGAGAGAAAGCGCTCTTGCAGCTCCTCGCGAACGAATCGCCTTTCCAGTGGGCCTCGACTTCGGCGTACAAAAGTGCCTTGCTGAGGCGTTCTACCAGCTCGCCGCGTGGGATATGTTTCTTTATGTGATGAGAATGGTCCAACCGACCCTCCATGCGCAGCGTGAAAGCAGCGTGTTGAAAACCTGAAGTGAAGTGAAGCAAGGAGGTAGACCGGTTGCGGAGTGGCCTACCTGAATCTTGAAAATAGGCATGTATGAGGCAATTGACCTCATCCGCAGTGATGGTTATGGGGACCGTCATCGTGAGCCGTAGATTGCTCGGACTGGATGTCGACCTGAGCGGTTCAACCAGTGACTTTGCAGATGCGGAGTTGGAAAAGATTGACCGAGTTCACAACATTTCAGTCACTGACTCGCAGACTGGTCAGAGCAACTTGTACGGGAGACTCGCTGTACGTATTAATATAATACAGTCCATTAGCTGGACTCGCGAGGTTGTAGCACCTTGCTTCAGGAGACACTTCTCTGTCTTGCGTCCTCCCATCTCTGTTCGATTGGAGAAGTCGTCGAGTTCAACGTGCCACGTGAGAGAGGTTGTGTAGATTACCCCGAATTCAAGTTCCCAAGCCTCCTGCCTTGCCCACATACGTACTATGCCTCAATACGACTTCGATATCGACTTTCCCTCCGAGGATGACGAGGAAGCTTACGATGGCCCTGATGCTTATCCCGAGGGCGATGATAACGTTCTCGAGCTCGAAGTCGGTCGAGACGATGTCCCCTCTCACGCAGACGAAGCGGGTAGCACCGCAATCGCTCAGATCTTGCGTTGTAAGTGTCTCGTCGTATGTCTCTCCGGCAGAACTCTTACTTCTCATCTATCAGCGCTGTTTGACCTTCAGCAGCTGCAGCCTGGTAATACAACCGAAAGGACCACTAACACTGGCACGGATAATACCGAGGGACGAATCACTTATGGTGACTTGGTGCGTTTGCTACGGACAGGCCCCCCGAGGGATGACCAAGACGAGGATGATGAGGAAGTGGATAATGGCGATGGCGAATATCCCTCCGGTTCAGAATGGAATACGCAATGGTTCCCTCCCCACACCGAGCCTCAGAAAGGGGGCGTCGAGTTGCTTATGAGTGGTGAATTTGGCCGCGTGTGCGACAAAATCAGGATCAAGAAGGGTAGTAGGAACATTTCCCGCCTGCTCCTAGACCGCTCTTGCATGTCTCAAGGCACACCATCTAGAGAGGAGCTAATCAGCGTATCTTCCGTTTAGTTTTCGTGACTGCAATGCACTTATACGATACCAGGAGCTTATACCCAACTCCAGTGGTACTGTTGTCGCTTCCAATGGCGCTAATCTTTATGTTGGGCAGTTCTCCAAAGGTGACTGACTCATCGTGTAACATCCCCAATCCAGCCCCTCATCTTCACTGAATAGACTCATCCTTTTATTATACGTGCTGTCAAGGTTGGCTACTCACTTGGTCCACATTCAATTCCCTCCTGAGCTTAAATTTAATAGATTTCCGTCTACATGTTTATGATATGACATCTCCACCAGCCAAGTGCTTTAAACCCCGGCAAAACCCACGCCGTGGAGCGCCGCTCTTTTACGATCATGAGCGTGGTCACGAGTCCACCCTTAAGATTTTGAAGACCATTCAGGGTCACCCGGGTAGATGGACTATCACCGATTCTCATCTAAGTCCCGACAACGAAAGGCAAGAATTTGGATACATACAAAAGTCATAATGCTCAACAATGTGACTTAGAATGATTTATTCGTCTATTGTGAGTTATCCGCTTTTTGGCAATTGCGTACACTCAGCACTTTGTGGTAGTCACCCACAGTGTATATGACAAACACGTTAGATTCTTCCACGGCACAGACACCTATCCGCTTTGCTGATCAGGGTCGCCGTCAAGGCCGGTCCTTGTGGGGTGTCTACGACGAGGATTCTTTTGGTATTTGGAGCTGCAGATTCTCTGCTGACGGTAATGAAGTGATTGCAGGCGGAAGCGGTCATATTTTTGGTAGGAGGTGTACTCGCGTACCCGCTCGGATCACTCACGCACAATCCAGTGTATGACCTCTTGGCTGATCGCAGAACAGTAAAGATCAAGGCACACTCAGACGATGTGAACAGTTGTTGTTGGGCTGATACTGCATCAGGAAACGTTTTGATCAGCGCGTCGGATGATATGTTTCTCAAAGTCTGGTAATGAGTTACCTCTTTTAACCATTAGTTTAATGATCGATTGTGCTCTGTGGTAGGGATAGACGGTCACTAGGAGGGTCGCGAAAACCATCGGGGGTGCTCGTTGGCCACACTGAGGGGATCACGAACGTCTCTGCCAAGGGTGACGGGAGATATGTCATCTCAAATGGCAAGGATCAAGCACTTCGGTTGTGGGATCTCCGCAAAATGTGTAGCAGCAATGACTTTGATTCGTTTGCGCACAAAGACTATAGATGTCACAATTATGACTACCGGTAAGGCATATGGGGTCGGTGAACGCTCCACACTGATGCCCGCCCAAAGATACGGTCATTTCCCCAAGCCGAGGCATGCTGCGCACCCGCGTGACTGTAGTGTTATGACCTATCGAGGTCACGCCGTCTTGCGCACCCTCATAAGATGTAACTTCAGTCCTGCAGAAACCACAGGATGCCAGTACATTTACTCAGGATCTGCGGATGGGAGAATTCACGTAAGTAAAAATTATTCCTCTCGCCGCATCATAATCTAATGAGCAAATACTACTGAAAGATCTGGTCACTGGACGGTCGAACTATTCAAGTCTTGGATCGTTCACAAACCTTGCCAATGCCATATGATCCATCTAGCCCTGAACTGGAGCCCCTATCGGGATCCCGCGCGGCGGTCTGTGTCCGAGACATAAGTTGGAGCTCGAGGGTAATGATTGCCTCCACGTATCGAGATCCCCGGTCGCTGATGCGCGTGCGTTACAGGAACCTGTGCTGATGAGTGTTGGCTGGGAAAGCTCTCGCGTAGGTGGAAGCACCGTTGCCCGCCATGAGTGGAAAGGCCTTTCGAAAATGGCTTATTCGTTGGAAGACTTTACTGAGAAACAGCGTACAGAACGCAACGAACATGCAATGAGGCAAGTGGCAGGATACCGACGTGTCCCTGGCGCATTTGAAGAAGACGACGAGGATGATTGATTTAGACAGACCCTCACGTACTCATTATGATTTTCTTTTGTATCTTTTGTATCACATCGCCGCATATGGACACGTTCAGAGTCAAGTGTACTGCCTTGCAACGCAGCTGATAAACACCCTAAGCCAGGTCCATCACTATCATGGCCCAGCTCTTCGGCTTCCCGCCAGGTTATTTTGTGATTCGTTCTGTCGCGACCGGCCGCCTATGGGATGCCAGCTCAGATGAAGTGGAGGATGGAACACCAATCATCCTATGGTCAGAAAAAGAACAGTCACTCGTTGAAGGTGGGTGAAAAGCGGCTATGACATTACTCCAAGACTCCACGGGCTCATGAATCTAATAAGGTTTGAGGAATCCGGAAGCAAATAACCAGGTCTGTGACTTTCTGGATACTCCTTCGAGTAGTCTACCTTACGGTCACTTCTGCGATTCAGGTGTTTTTTATCGACACCTCCGGCGCTTTGTGCTCGCGGGCTTCCGGGCATGCGATCGATATCGAGGGTATGGACCATATGACTGATACGACGAGAAGTTGTTGACCAACTTTGATTCACACAAGGGGACCGTCTCGTACTGAGACACAGGCGACCGGTTTCCCAGCCTTACCCGAACCCATATTCACACCCGCTTCCGCAGTTCTCATACAGCCGAGAAACGCAGGAGATCTCTGTATCATTCTCATGTGATCCCACATACCCACCTCCAGGCAGTGCTGCTTCGAACGTATGGCAAAGGAGGAAGTACATTCTATCTTCCGTTCCAATGAGGAGACCCAAATCTTTTATCGATAACGCCTCAAGTTTTTTATCGGCAACTGTTGCGGCTCCGTTCTCACTCTTTGCCGGAAGTTTGTCTACACAACCAAAGAGCACGCCGGAAGAAGTCTTTAGTGGGGACATAGATCTAGCTGAAGATGAAGTGTTGGAGCAGGATCGCGGAGAAGAGGGGGAAGTTGATGATTCTCCTGAACCCCAGAGGAACCTCCGCCTTCTTTCCATCGTTCCAGGAGATATGCCACCCAAGGGCTCGAATGCTAGGAGACGTAGGCAGTGGCAAGTTTTCGCGTTGCGTAGATCTGCTGCTCACCGTCGTACTCAATGAGAGAAGTTTATTGTGCATGTCTTCCAAGTTTTCTCACCCCACACCCGACGAGATGCCACCCCGAATATTGCAGTGATGATGATCGTACTTGAAAGCCCACTTGACTCACGAAAATAACTCGAGTACCCTGACGTATCCATGAACATCTTTTGACATGATGAAAAACTCATGCAGCGAGATATTTTAAGACTTCCCACACTAGCCATGAGTCTGACCGACTCTATCGTCTCTTGACTGATAACTAGCATTTACTCACCCAGTCGCAATTTGCAGACAGTCTGTGGAGTCAAAAGATGAAGAACAGCCTCTTTGTCGGTATTACGCTGGCTGCAGCTGCTTGTGGACATCAACAACCTTTTGGTGACCGCAAGGCAGAGACATGGTTATCAAAGTATGGAAAACAAATCGACCAACCATTCTCGGGACCACTGTCTTTCTCGCATGCAGAATATGCGCGTTGTCTGGAGGACGAGTCTGCAGCGTTCGACATTGCTATTCTAGGGATGCCGTTCGACACAGGTACAAGTTACCGGCCAGGAGCACGCTTTGGGCCCTACGCCATTCGTTCAGGTAGTAGACGCCAGAGACCGTTACGAGGCTACACCCTGGCATGGGGGAATAACCCCTATGAGCTAGGTTTGAAAATTCTTGATTGCGGAGACGTAAGTTTGTAGAAATGGATGGGATGTTCCCTATTGACTCTGTGTCCAGGTGCCGACCATACCTTTTGATAATAGCCTTGCGATAGACCAGATGGAAGTCGCATATGCTACCTTGCTTGCGCGTCCTCTCGCATCCGATACCCCCGTCTGGCCCCATGGAGCTGTTCTGGCAAAAGATGGTCGCGAGCATCCAAGAATCGTCAGGTAATGTTAATTACGTGCCTTTTACCACGCCCTCAAACATGACCTATTTAGTCTTGGCGGTGACCACACCATCGTTCTCCCTATCCTCCGTGCGCTCAATAAAGTCTATGGACCGGTCTCGGTGATTCATTTTGATGCGCATCTTGATACTTGGGGAGGATATCCTGGTGCTGTGACAGATCAATCTCGTATCACCCATGGCACATTCTTTTACACTGCTAATGAGGAGGGTCTCGTTGCCAATTCCAGTATCCATGCTGGTATTCGTTGCAAGCTCCAAGTGAGTATACTTGCGGGTTATTAGATGACTGTATACTGATGCGACTTCTAACTAGGGTATTAGTGACATCGAGGATGACGAATCAGTGGGATTCCACTTCATAACTAGCGATGACATCGATGACCATGGGGTTACTTCCATCATTGAACGGATCAGGAACCGAGTTGGGGATACACCGGTTTACTTGAGGTTATGTTTCCACGACGGCTAGCGAACCTGATGCTGACCTCTGATACAGTCTTGATATTGATGTGATTGGTGCGCACAACTCGCCTTTGAGATGAGCGTCGGCTAACTAGCACTGGTAGATCCCGGCCTGGCACCGGGTAGTGAGTTTTCGTCTTTCCGTACACGATTGAAAGCACTCACATGAGATTACAGCTGGTACCCCCGAAGCTGGAGGATGGACAAGCAGAGAAGTCAAGCGCATCATCAGAGGGTTGGCTGGTTTGAATTTCGTGTTCGTATTCCAGAAAAGGATGTTTGTTTCGTGACCTGACCCACCTCTTCTAGTGGTGCAGACGTTGTCGAAGTCGCTCCTGCCTATGACCATGGTAGGACGCACGTCACGTCACCTTTTGATTTCCTGACGAAAGATGCGTAGCTGAGATTACTGCTACTGTAGCGGCGGACATTGTCCATGACTTCCTCTCGATGTTCATGTCTTCCGAGCCGCCTAAACCTGCCAATGTTGCAGGCACGTGGCTGAGGGATGAACTCTGAACACCATCACTCCACGAACCATCGCATCGATTCTGGTACCCAAATTTCAAACTTGGGAAGTGGACTGGCGGGTACGCGGTAAATATAATCACCGACATAACCATGCTTTGAAGTATGTTCGTCCGTTTCAGTATATATTGATACCATTGGCACCAAGAATTCAACCGATAACCTGTCGCTCAGCGGTGCCATATCCAAACTTCAATGAGTATACACTCTATCGGGTTTAAGACGTTCATGGCCTGCGGTTAATCCAATTCGCGAATGGAAGCAGCAAAGCTCGATAAATCATATATATGTAGTACGATACAGGTATCGGGGAGACAAGTCGTACAAAAAATCAATCGAAATGGGTCCGTATGATTCAAACAGAAGAGCGTCCGTAGAAGATCCTTCTCAACCTTTGTTTCCCCATTGGCCATGAGCACCAGATGAACCAGACTCATACATTGGGGGGTTGTCGACGTATTGTGCCGCCGAAGCGGGTGGAGGGGCCATTACGATGCTGTCCCTCGGGCCCCTCGGGCCCCTGACAGGACTAATGCCCGTGGGTGCATTGTTAACTTGAGTATTGATCATAGGTGGTGATCGCGACATTGGTGGGGGAGTCGGGTTTGAAGGGGCCTGATAGTGTCCATAATAAGGATCACTGTAGGGGTCGTTCATCGGTGCGGCCGGGACAGTGGTGGCACCATATGCACCTCCGCCGAGCGTATAGCCGCGGTCGGATTGAAGAGTAGGAGATCTAGAGGGATTGTGTGGAGCTCCATATGGGTTATGAACCATAGCGGCCGTAGCGTTGTAAGCGTCTGGGCTGAATGCGCCATATGAATCGTAGGGTACTTGTTGTTGTGCATGCGGGTTATCTGGAAATACATGAAATGAAAAATGCCATACGAAAGAAGCAATAAAAACTCACAGGGAGTACTTCCGGAATTGTGACCGTACGCCTGCGGACCATACGGATCGTGGTTATAATGATTTTCTGGGGAAGGGTCATACATGGCAGCTATGGGAGCTGGGGTGTTGGATGATGGCGGATATATGGAGGGGTTAGTGGTAGTAGTGGTATGTGTGATATTGCTTGCTCGGTGTTGGGATCTTGGGGGATAAGGGGATGCGTTGTTGTAGTCGTCTACTGCACGGGTGCCAGGGGGAGCCTGCATATAGCCACCCCCTGCATAGCCTCCTCGTGCAGAACGACCATAGGTTCCCATACCGGCATTTCCGGATGTAGAGATGCTCTGGTTATCGCGGTAAGGGACATCATCTTCGAGATATACTTCCTCCTTGAGTGGCTGAGATGGGTCATATTCATGGAAGGCGGGTAGGCCAACTTCGGGTTGTGCTTGACGAGCCTTGCGATCTGCCTCTGCCTTTACGGCGTCGAGGCGCATTTGTTCACTGGGATTGTATCCATTTTCATTAATGGCAGAGCCGACTTTTCCTCCCCATGCGTCGCGCGGACGACGTCTAATGCAACACCTGCCGATGCCATAGAAACAGCCGCTGAAAAAGAGAAGAACCCAAGCAACGAGAGTCAGCCAAACAGCGTTTCCAATTGATGCGGAGCCGCCTTGCACTGAATTCATGCGCGATTTTGCTACGAAAAAGATGGCAATGTCAAAGATAAAAGCTACGAGGGCGACAGCGGCGGCAAATCCGGATATGCAACTGCTGAAACAGCTCATGGCCATCTCACGAACATGGGCTAGAAGGCCGAATATGGCAGCGATAGCAGCTAGACCAAAAGCGACGATGTGGAGAACGAGGACATAAGTGAGCCATTTGACGACGACTTGGGGTATTTGTACGGTCGTGTCACCGACGAGGGCGTTTATATCTTGGTAGGAGGGTAAGGGCTGCGGCACAGCAGAGGAAGAATAACTGACTGAGCTGATATCCGACGGTGGCGTTCGAACAGGTAGTCGAGGTATCTGTAGACAAGCAATAACCAAGGGTTCCAAATGTGATGTCGCCATTTACGTCCTCGACTTCGAGTGAGGCCTTGAGAAAGTAGACGGATTTGATGAGTGGAACGGAGAAGGAGACGACGGCGAGGATGACTGTGGCTGCGAGGGTGATGATGAAACCAGGCGTAGCTGGTCTCATGAAACCGCTCATGATACGAAGAGAGAAGAAGAAGAGAAAGAGAGGAGATGATGGCTGTGCAAACACTACAAGTCTACAACATCCAATCGAGGTAGTTGAGCGTTTTGTGTTCTCCCCTCACCAACTTGCCATTGTCCAACGTTCCCTTCAACTCGAATCCGTTCTTCTCAAATACCCGACGACTACCTTCGTTCCCAGTAAACGTATACCCCACCATCCTCCGAACCCCCATCCTTGGAATCGCCCATTGTCTCACTATCGTCCCCAGCGCGGCACCCATAATCCCTCGTCCGTGGTGCGTCGGTGCAAGGTAGTCTGTCCCAATCAGTCAGCATGCTCCTCTCTCGAACTCGACGCTACCCTTACATCCAAACGTCCACACGATCGTCGGATCACCCACCGCCTTCTCCTCGTTCGCCTCCACCGCCTTCTTCCTCTCGTCGGGATCGATCACTTCCTCCATCTGCGCGCGCCTTATTCCGATGTCCCCAAGATAAATGTCTGTTCCATCCGGGAGAACCTCTCTGATGTGTCTAACTGGACACCCCCCCACCAGCTTCAACGGACCGTCTGGGTTCAACCGATCTTCCTCCCTCAGCTCTGCCAGGATATCCGCGCTCTGCTTCACGACGAGCAGAAGCCACTCCTCTGCGTGCTCCTCGCGGTATGGAATTGGTGGTCCTTCTAACCACATCGATACCCTGGGATCGTTGATGATCGGCGCGGTGCTCTTGATGTCGCTCATGCGCGGAGCAGTTAGAATAATGTTGTCGTTCGGAGCGGGGAGACGCAGAAAAGGCTCTCCAGTCTGGGCATTCATTTCGAGCGGATATAGCTGGTTGCCTGGCATGATGGTGTTGGAAGCTTAAGTCGTTAATGCTGTGGTCATAGCCTCAATATTGTCTATCCGATACGTACACCCCAAAAAGAGACGATGCTAGCGTCCAACTCGATCATTTATTAATTGGATATGCTTCCTGCGCGATCCTGACCGCATTTTCGGCCTCCCCTATGTTGACACCAACACCCTGAGCGCTATCCTCCTTTCCTCCAGCCTAGGTCGAGGTTTTGTCAACTTAACCATGGATCACGCTTAGACGATCTCACCTTGCCACCCAACACCTCAGTCACTTTGGAGGCCCACGTCCGAGCATCAAATCCTTTCGCCCGAGCTTCTGCGGGTACATAATTTGCGTGCGCCACTTTACCGCCCTCCACGTTGACACTGAACACATATACAGCTTTCCCGAGCTTCTTGCCTTGAGCGATAACATTTTGAAGGATCTGTGTTTAGGCGGTAGCCATTAACATGTCGACCTTCATAGTGCCATAAACGTGACCCACCTTTGGGTTGCCATCCACATCCACATTCGCGAAATACCCTATAGCACCTGGGTTTTCATTGAAATAGGTGACTAGTGCGTCTACGGCCTGCGACAAATTTAACATCTGGCAATATTTCGAGCGAAAGGACGAACCGATTTGTTGAGTGTAGCTTCCTTCTCCTTGATCTGCTTGTCGTATGCCTTGCGAATAGCTCCAAGACGCTCTTTCAAATCCGCTTTGACTAAAACCGAGATATCTGCCTGTCCGAGCTCCTGGGATACGTGTGAGCACCACATCGAAGCAAGTTTGATGAGTTGGCCCACCACCCCAAGTGCCTTGAGACCAGCATCTTTCTCATTTCCTGAGCCGGTCTCAAGTACATCAAGGCGCGCTTTGAACTCATTTGCGACGCGCGTTGCTTCCTGTGCTTCTTGTCCAGTGATAGCAGTAATTCGTCTGATACCTTTGGCGATCCCTGATTCCTCGACAACCACAAAGTCCTTGATATCCCCCGTCTTCGCAACGTGTGTACCCCCACAGAACTCGATGCTGGTGCTTTGCCATTTCGGGTTCTCAAGATCCTTGGCGATATCGTCAACGTCATACCCTAGCACGACCACTCGCACCGGATCCGGGTAAGCCTCGCCGAAGACCGCACGGAGGCCAGGTATTTTGTATCCGGATTTAAGGTCAATGTCCTTGCTGTAAACCTTGACGTTCCTCTTGATCCAATCAACACTCATAGACTCAATCTTGGCAAGTTCTGGGAGTGCGATCTGAGCTTTATGTGAAAAGTCAAATCGCAGTTTTGTGGGAGCGACAAGAGAGCCTTTCTGATCAATGTGGTCTCCGAGCACTTCGCGGAGACAAAAGTTGAGGATGTGTGTAGCTGTATGATTACTGCGGAGTGGCCACCGACGTAGTTCATCGTATGAGGAAATGACTTCGTCCCCAACGTTCAGTTGGCCATACTTGAGGTGACCGGTATGCAGGACATAACCACTGTACGCCTGGACGTTCGTCACTTCAAAATCGCATGCGCCATCGATAACGATGTTTCCGGTATCGTACTCCTGTCCTCCAGCTTCCGCGTAGAAACTCGTGCGGTCAAGTAGGATACCAAAGTTGGCACCATCAGGAATGCCGGTAGTGGATCCAAGGAACTCGCGGTTGTAGTAAATGCCCATTACTTTCGTGGTAATGTTTCCGAGTTCTATAGCAGACGGTAAGATCTCTGAATCAGTATCGAACAAATAGATGGAACTGACGGTATTTAGGCGAGTCATCAGTTTTGGGTATTGCATCATTCTTCTCTAACGCCGCAAGATCATGAACATCAAGCTTAACACTGTCCGCCTTGTCCCTCTTGAATGTGCCCTTGCTTGCCTCCTTTGATCGTTCTTGTGCAGCTTCAATCTCCTTCTCATTGATACTGAGAGAAAGCTCCTGAGCCATGAGACGCGTCAAGTCTACGGGGAAACCAAAGGTATCATATAAACGCCAGATATCGGCACCGCTAAGTTCACTGGAACCGGCCTCCCTGGCACGCGTGGCATATTGGTCGAAAAGCTTCTCGCCGCGATCCAAGGTCCGCGAAAAGGATTCCTCTTCTTCGTCAAGAATTTCCTTGATTTCGTCCTGTTTCTTTTGAAGTTCTGGGAAGACATCTCCCTGGAGGACGATCAGTATATCACAAGTATGCAAAGGGGAGGTTCTGTACCATTTGCTCGACTACAACAGGCACGAGCGATGAGAAGAATGAGCCAATTGGCGCGCCGAGTTTTTTCCTAACGTATCGACAACCACGGCGAAGGACGCGACGGAGAACGTAACCTCGACCAACGTTGTTTGGCACACCACCATCACTCAAGGCGATTGAGAGGGTTCGCACGTGGTCAGCAACAACACGATAGGCAGTGTCGATGCCATCAGCGTCCTCTGCACCGAACTTGCCAGTGTATGGGCGTGCACCGCTAAGCTCTTGGATCTTGACCATGATCGGGTGGAAGATGTCCGTATCGTAGTTGGACAATTTATTTTGGAGGACAGAAACGATCCGTTCGAAGCCCATTCCGGTGTCCACGTGCTTTGCTGGAAGAGCTTTAAGAGATCCGTCCCTCTCGCGGTTGAATTGGATAAAGACATTGTTCCAGATTTCGACGACTGTTGGGTCGTCGCCGTCGACAAGATGGGGAACTTCACGACCACCTATTCGATCGACATGTATCTCGCTGTGATGGTGGTTGATATGGACAATGATGAGTAGACGCCAGGCTTACCTACAAGGACCGCACGGGCCAGTCGGACCCATCTCTACAAGGGTAGGTTAGGATGGAGTGGGAATGGAAAGACAAGAAGACTACCCCAGAAGTTGAACTTTGATGGAATGACATGTGTGGGATCCATGCCAAGATCAAGCCACGTTTGCCTGGCCTCGTCGTCGCATGGAATGTTGTTCAGTGGGTCGCCGGCAAAGTAGGTGACGTAGAGTCTCTCCTTTGGGAGGTTGTAGATTTTGGTCAAAAGTTCCCAGCTGAAAGTGATGGCTTCTTTCTACAGAAAATATAAGGGAAGTGGGACGAAGGGGATAGAGGAATTCAACCTTGAAGTAGTCCCCGAAAGACCAGTTGCCAAGCATTTCGAAGAAGGTATGGTGGTAAGAGTCTTTTCCAACATCCTCGAGATCTGGAATGGGGTGAGTGTGTGGAGTACTTGGCTATGAAGGGGTGAGACCGTTGTGCTTTCCGCCAGCCCTGATGCACTTCTGGGTGTTAAATGCACGCCTTAGCTTGCCGCGTTCTGAGTTGGGATCGACAGTGCCGAGAAAGATAGACTTGTACTATGCCGAGTGAGGATAACGCGCAGAATAAATGAGAGATTAGACGGACTTGGTTCATGCCTGCGTTGGCGAAGAGGAGGGTCGGGTCATCGTATGGAATAGTGGAGGAGGAGGGGACGAAGGTGTGATCTTTGCTACGGAAGTAAGCAAAGAACTCGTCGCGGACTCTGCGTGCGGGCCAAGGACCGTTGTAAGAGGAGGTCATTCTGAAGGGAGATGCGAGTGATCGATAACTCGACAAGACCCGCATTCAAAAAGATCTTGCCAATAAATACTAGTCAAATGACTTGACTCGGTCATGACAACGTCACGTGGTTACCATAGATTAGATAAGATCAATAGTGCACGTGTTCCATCTCCGTCTACCTGCCCTGAACCCGATCGATAACTCCTCCGATATCTTTTTGCTCCTTGCACCGACCCGCCGTTCTTCCCTTTACCTGTAACATTTAGACACCATGGTGTACGTTCTTTTCCCTTGATTTTCGCCTTAATCATGCTCATCATACTCCTTATTCACCATCAGTAACTTCACCGTAGGTGAGATCGTCTGTCTTGCCCCTCTTCCTTCCATCTCTCATTCCACGCAGACCAGGTCCGTGCCCTCATGGACCGGCCCACCAACATTCGTAACATGAGTGTTATCGCCCATGGTCGGTCGCGCCTGTTATCGCACCACATCGCCATCTTATCTATCCCCCATAGTCGATCATGGAAAATCCACCCTCACCGACTCCCTCGTCTCCAAGGCTGGTATCATCGCATCATCAAAGGCCGGAGACGTGCGTTTTACGGATACCCGTGAAGACGAAAAGGAGCGTGGTATTACCATCAAATCAACCGCCATTTCCATGTACTTTGAAATGGACAAGGAAGACGTCGATGTCATCAAGCAAAAAACAGACGGTGCGAGCATCTATACATAGATTTTCCAAATCTTACCAATCCGATCCCATCAGGACACGAGTTCTTGATCAATCTGATCGACTCGCCCGGCCACGTCGATTTCTCCTCAGAGGTCACCGCTGCCCTCCGTGTCACAGACGGTGCCCTCGTTGTCGTCGACTGTATCGAAGGTGTTTGCGTTCAGACAGAAACCGTCTTACGTCAGGCTCTCACAGAACGTATTAAACCCGTCGTCGTCATAAACAAGGTCGACCGCGCACTTCTCGAGCTCCAAGTTCAGAAGGAAGACCTTTACCAGTCCTTCCAGCGCACTGTCGAAACCGTCAATGTCATCATCTCAACGTACCATGATTCCGCCCTCGGTGACGTCCAGGTCTATCCTGACAAAGGCACTGTTGCCTTCGGTTCCGGCCTCCACGGATGGGGCTTCACCCTCCGTCAGTTTGCCGGCAGGTACTCTAAGAAGTTCAATGTTCCCAAGGACAAACTCATTACCAAGCTTTGGGGCGACAATTATTTCAATCCCGCGACCCGCAAGTGGTCCACAAAGTCTCTAGACGCTGATGGCAAGCCCCTCGAGCGTGCTTTCAACATGTTCGTGCTCGACCCCATATTCAAGATTTTCGATGCCGTTATGAAGCAAAAGAAGGACCTTGTCCCGCAAATGTGCGAGAAGCTCGAGATCAAGCTTACTTCCGAGGAAAAGGAGATCAACGATAACAAGGCCCTTCTCAAGACCATTATGCGCAAGTTCTTGCCTGCAGGCGAGGCTCTCCTGGAAATGATAGTCATTCACCTTCCCTCTCCCGCCACTGCTCAGCGCTACCGTGTCGAGACCTTGTACGAGGGCCCCATGGATGATGAATCAGCCATCGGCATCCGTGACTGCGACCCAAAGGGACCTCTCGTTCTCTACGTCTCCAAGATGGTCCCCACATCTGATAAGGGCCGTTTCTACGCATTTGGTCGTGTCTTCTCCGGAACTGTGCGTGCCGGTCCCAAGATCCGCATCCAAGG
The DNA here is from genome assembly GCA_038089535.1 of Hemileccinum rubropunctum. Classification (NCBI taxonomy): domain Eukaryota; kingdom Fungi; phylum Basidiomycota; class Agaricomycetes; order Boletales; family Boletaceae; genus Hemileccinum; species Hemileccinum rubropunctum. Next base: position 92,807 of record JBBPLC010000013.1, on the reverse strand, counting down.
GCCCAATTATGTTCCTGGCAAGAAAGATGACTTGTTCGTCAAGTCTGTCCAACGTACCGTACTCATGATGGGTCGCTACATTGAGCCTATTGAGGATTGCCCTGCCGGTAACATCATCGGTCTCGTCGGCATTGATCAGTTCTTGCTCAAAAGCGGTACTCTCACTACTTCCGAGACCGCTCATAATATGAGGGTCATGAAATTCTCCGTGTCTCCTGTCGTGCAGGTTGCCGTTGAAGTCAAGAATGCTGCCGATCTCCCGAAGCTTGTAGAAGGTCTCAAGCGTCTTTCCAAGTCAGACCCTTGTGTCCAGGCTTGGATTGCCGAGACTGGTGAGCATATCGTTGCGGGTGCCGGAGAGCTCCACTTGGAAATTTGCTTGAAGGTCAGATATTTCACTTTTCTAATTACACAATTGTCGCTTAGAGTGAGTATAGGACCTACAAGAAGACCACGCAGGTGTTCCTCTCAAGATCTCAGATCCCGTCGTTGGTTATCGCGAGACCGTGAAAGCAGAATCTTCTATTGTTGCCCTCTCTAAATCACAGAATAAACACAACCGTCTGTACGCGAAGGCTTTGCCGCTCGATGAAGAAGTTACAAAGGCCATCGAGGCTGGCGTCATTAATGCTCGTGACGATTTCAAAGCCCGTGCTCGTATTCTTGCCGATGAACATGGTTGGGATGTCACTGATGCCAGGAAGATCTGGTGTTTCGGTCCTGAGACCACTGGTCCTAACTTGTTGGTTGATGTCACCAAGGGTGTGCAGTACCTCAACGAGATCAAGGATTCATGTGTTGCCGCATTCCAGTGGGCGACGAAGGAAGGTGTCTGTGCTGAAGAGAACATGCGTGGTATCCGTGTGAACGTCTTGGATGTGACAGTAAGCCCATCACTGCCGTTGCTAGTACGACCTGTTGATCTAATATATTCTTAGCTACACGCTGATGCTATCCATCGTGGTGGAGGTCAAATCATTCCAACATGCCGGCGGGTTTGCTACGCTGCTTGCTTGCTTGCTACACCAGGTCTCCAAGAGCCCGTTTACCTCGGTATGGTGTTTGCTATTCCTCTCTGACATAGGCTGATACCCACTCCTAGTGGAGATTCAATGTCCTGAGAACGCCATCGGTGGTATTTACAGTGTACTGAACAAGCGTCGTGGTCAAGTGTTCAGCGAGGAACAGAGGCCCGGAACGCCCATGTTCACCGTTAAGGCATACCTACCTGTGATGGAATCCTTTGGCTTCAACGGGGATCTCCGTTCACAAACTGCAGGACAAGCCTTCCCTCAGAGTGTGTTTGACCACTGGGAAATTATGAACGGCTGTACGTGGCGAATTCAAATGTGTAACAATGGATACTGAATACTTTCTATTCTTAGCTCCTCTTGACAAAGGCAGCAAGCTCGAAGAACTCGTAAAGTCTATCCGCACGCGCAAGGGTCTCAAGGTAAGTACCACTCTTGCGTTATCTGTCTCCCTGTTGCAGACATGTTTCGGTTCATAGCCCGATATTCCCCCCCTCGACTACTACTACGACAAGCTGTAATTCGTGCCTGGATATCGAGGTAGCACAAAACCAGGTTACCCCGGGCAATGGCTTAGGAGTCTGCTGTAAGCTGTCGTATCCCAACAATTCATCTCGTGTATTTTCTCCGAGTCACCTGCTTTTGCGCGCTTCTTCTTCCTGGTGAGGCCATTGACATGCGTGTCGCGATAATCATCGGGGAATATGTTGGATAACGCTCGAGAAGCCGCTATCCAGCAGTGCGGTCAAGTTTGTGCTGTGCGTCATCTAGTGTGTCGGCATCTTCACCATGATCCCCACTGGGTCAATGCCTCTGCATGATGCATGATGCCTCATCAGATCTTCAACCAAAGCGATCAAAACTAATCCCAGACGTACAACTTGAACGAAAGGGTACTTCCTGCTTCGTTTAGCCTGAGCTCGCCCAAAATGTTGTCTTTGGATGACCGCTGGTTATCGATGAAGGAACTGGACGCGCCACTGCAGTTATCAAAGTGCCCAGGCTATGTCTGGATCGATATCCGTGCAGCACAGCTAAAAGAGCGAAATGGATGGCTGACAGCGTTCAGTCACGTTCTGGAGTGACGTACTCGGCACCGACTAGTCGCCATGACTCAAACTTCAAGTTTGGCCAGTGAGTCAGAAATTCTGGCCACCCACGTACAAATTCTGAGAAAGCAAGGATCGCCAAACGCTGGCCACCATCCCCCACCTCCTCTGGAGAGATGTCAAGTGTTATCGACGATTTAGCGACTGTGCCGGGCATCCAGGCATACCTGCAGCATCACCCCAGATTCGCTGCGCACACAGTTGAAAAACTGTCAGGGGGGCTGGGTAACTTCACATATAGGATACATCTCCTCAGAGCATTCGCAGGTCGCCAGACGCTCGTTCTGAAATATGCACCTCCATATATTGCTTCATCGGGCGGAACGTTTCCGATTGACCAGAAACGCCAGGTATTCCTCAACTAAGTGAGTTTGCTCTGCTCTACTAACAATGAGGAATCAGCTCGTCGAAGCCCATGCACTCCGTCTCGCGGGTCAGCGATCCACAGCCAGTGGCCCTACATTCATCACGGTTCCTTCCATCCATCTATTCGATGAGGAAAGACATGTCATAATCATGGATGACGCAGGGAAGGATTGTCGAACCCTGAAGGAACTGCTCATCGAGGAGGATTTACCAAAAGTCATCTCGGAGCAAATCGGTACTGCCCTGGGCGAATTTATCTGCGGTGTCCATACCTGGAACCAGAGTCCCGACATCGACCTGACCATATTTGCAAACAATGAGGTGGGGAAGTATATCTCAGCCTTTGCGACCTACGGACGACTCGAATCCACGTTGTCTGGAAGGGATAACATCCCTACACTCTCAGATCCATTATTAGGAATTCCTGAAGCGAAGATGACAACGATATCCAAGTTGGTAGAGAAGAGACAGCAGAGCATTTTCGCTGCGTCTACATCCGATCCCATGACGCACGGAGATTTTTGGCCAGGCAATCTAGTGGTGTCACTTAGGCGCGGGATGAACAGAACAATAGAAGCTGTGGAGAAACTATACGTCCTGGATTGGGAACTTGGCAAGACCGGGTTGCCTGGACTAGATCTCGGTCAATTTTGTGCAGAATTATATACGCTGTCCGAGTTCCATCCAGCACGGGAGGAATCGACCCGGACCATAATTGGGTCGTTCTTGGGTGCTTACAAGGAACGGAGGGGAAGGGGTGGGGACGTTGAACTTGCAAGAGTGGTCGCGAGTCATATCGGCGCACACGCGGTGGCATGGACTCCACGGGTAAGCTCATGGTCTGGAAGGCAGAAGACGAGAGAAGTGGTAGAGAAGGGTGTAGAGATGTTGATCCTGGGTGAGGAAGGATCCGAATTTTCACTGAAAACAAGTATCGTAGGGCGTCTTCTTTGACACTAGCACTAGTAGTCGACACACACTGACTCACCTTCCCCGTCATGACCCCATGTCTCGCCGAGGTACCCCCAGAGATATACTCCGATATATTGGCACATGTCCCTCGGGAAGAACGACAACAGACTACTCTGTCGCTCACTAGAGCAATCCCACGTTCTCCGGTCCCTCTGCACCACCTATTTGAGTACATCCGCCTCAAGTCAGCGGAGAGTGTGGTGCAGTTATACCGTCGACTACGGGGACGCCTGGAGGAACCACGCTGGGTCAAAGAGTTCTCTCTTGAAACGTGGAGGGTAGATGCAGACGTGGTGGTTAACCTAGTCGCTCTACTCTCACAGCTGTCCAGAATCACACTGTTTATTGGACCGAATTTTGCGCCGGAGCATATGGAGAAGATGCTGGAGAATCCGAGGGAAGCTTTGCATTATATCTCGTTGCGTTTCAGACCATAGTAAGTTACCCATGACGCTTCTCGTGACCACTGACCAAGCGCTGTCGTTGATCGTGACCTCAGCGTGCAGAAAGCAACATATTATCAGTTTCTCAAGGTGAAAGAGGTTGGCACATCGAGTATTCTCAGTTTGCTAACTCAGAAAATCAGGGCGCATACTTCGACACTGCCTTGGAGGCCCTTGCTCGATGGCGGTTAGCGAACCTTGTCACATTATCGATTGTACAAGACCCTCTGGACGCCGAAATAGCCCGCAGACACCATTTCGCGCAACCTCTGGTGTTCTTTCGGCTTGACCCCATCAATAGATTGGCTTGTTCGCCGTACCTCCGTTCTCTGACAAGTCTGCGACTACGAATCCCGTCGAGACAAGTTGGTCCTTTTATCTACAACTCACCTCGTTGTACACCTGGACTGCGCATTTTGGATTTATCGACGTGCAATATTCGATTGACCGACGTGGAGGCGTTGACGTCGCGGTTCCAGCAGTTAATGCATTTGATAGTAGATGGGTGTAACATTACGGGAGGGGACGCCCAGGTGAGCGAGTGGGTGAACGTCGGGAAGACTTGCGCACTAGCGACTGTCAAGGCAGCCAGAGAACGGGAGAAAAAGCTCAAGACTTGGCTAGTGGCTCACGCGGTTCACAACAGCCAAGACGCAGACACTGCCGCTGTACCCGAAGAACAGCTTGTTGCTGCGACTAGACGTGCCCGCCCGGGTCGTCGTGGACTGGCCACTGCAACAGTATCATTCCGAGATCCGCCAGAAAGAACGGCAGTCCCTATTACTCGGGCAGACACAGCGGTCCCAAAAGTTCGTATAGTCCCATCACCCCCAACTCTCTGCTCCCTGAGCATGACTACAAGCACATTACACAAGGACAAACACGACGCCATTCGGGCTCAGTTTGAGAGAGGTTGGGATGAGGGTCTTGCTCAACTTACCGCAATACGGAACAGACTGTACCAGTCATGGAAGAATGGCGTGAAGATGATGCGCATTGCCGGTGACCAAGGTATGGAGGAGGGCTTTGAGGGTTTGGAAGACATTGACGGAGAAGGTGCATTCTACGGGCGAGACGGGTCTAGCAACATGTGGTCGGTACCAGTGTTGTGTCTTGCAGGTGGAGTCCCCGATTCCATTCAGCATGTGGATGGATGCGGCCATGCAGCAGCGAATTGTGTGTGGCCAGATCATATCTAGGAATGTGAAACAACATGACGTACGCCAACTATAGAAGCGAAACTGAGTCTCCCCGGGAGATTCATGAATCGTGATGAGAGAGGGATCGTAACCAGTCAGCCTCCTTTTCCATCTCTGAAAGGGACCGAGGTTGTCGTTTGTCATCGGCATCGACCGTCAGCGGTTGGAATTGGTCGTCAACGCCGTTCACGCTCATGAAATGTCGGTGGAGAGAAGCTTCTGACCGTTCTAGCGCGGGGTATACATCGTCCATCCTCTCGGAGAAGTGGTCACCCTTGAATTTCCGGGGAAGGATGTGGAAGTGAACGTGCGGTACGGACTGTCCCGCAGCCTTGCCGTCCTAAAGACGGGGCGGGTAAAAATCAGAACGGTTGAATCACGGTTGGGACTACCTGGCACGCCACGGTGAGTGAGTCTGCACCGTAGGCTTTTTCAATCACACGACCGACGTGCTGGACGGAGGTAATGAGGGATGTCAACTCGGGCGTCGTGAGGTCCGTCAGCCTTGGGACGACACGAGTAGGTATGACGAGAACGTCTTGGGTTGGATGAGTCGATGAGACGAGGGGGAAAAGGACGATACTCACGACCTGGTACGATCGGTTTGAGATTTACGATTGCATATGAAAGGGCGGTCTGGTAAAAGGCCTGTCTGGTCACTTCTATCGTCGAGAACAAGAGCGGGGCCGACAAAGTCATCGTATGTGTTCAATGTGTATGCACAGCCACTCGTTCAGAGCTTCGTCTGAATCTGACGACATATTCACCATGTCCAGTCCGACAGAACTACACCTGCCTCCAAGTCTCCCATATCCCATCAAGGTCGCATCCCTGGATGTTAAACAGGGCGTTTCAGTTCAGCGCGGCACCCGTTTACTCAGTTATTCTTTTAAATATCAATCCTCGACACCCGGTGCACGCCCTGAAATTCGTTTCGGAACATGGGATTGTCTCCTTGAGGGCACCGTCGAGACCTGGAATGTTCGTGTGGGCGACGAAATCTCTCTCCAAAGGTCCAAGCAGAAACCAGTCATCACAGTCCTCGAACCTTGCAAGCATGGCGTCCAAGTCGGCGGTCTTTGTGGGATCTGCGGAAAGGATATGACTGCGTGGGTGTCGTTCTTATCTTTCACTGCCCCTGTGTTTTATCCTCCATTCCCAGCTATGACTACACAGGTTTCTCTGATGCATCGCGCGCATCTATACAAATGACACACTCTGCATTCGGACCAACCGTCTCAATGGAGGAAGCACAGAAGATAGAGAGGGAGACCGCCGAGCACCTCCTCAAATCCAGGAGGCTATCCCTGATCGTCGATCTTGACCAGACAGTCGTTCATGCGACTGTTGATCCTACGGTTGGCGAATGGATAACGGAGGGGGAGGCTTGGGAGGCTAAGCAGATAAAAAACTCGTCCACAACGCCAAAAGAGGACGATTCCGACTCTTCATCCGGCGAGACGCCCGAAACGGACGTGTGTAACCCCAACTGGGAGGCTCTCAAGGATGTTCACAAGTTTCGACTTGGTCCGGAGTCATTCGGTATATCTTCTCCGGGCAAAATCAAAGGGAAACACAAAGTTATTGAAAGTGAAGGCTGTATGTATTACATCAAACCTCGGTGCGTCATTATTCGTCACTCCTCGAGTGCCAACTCACTGTTTGCCTAGTCCGGGCCTTCAGGATTTCCTCCGCAAACTGTCTACGAAATACGAGATGCATGTATATACCATGGGTACTCGCGCCTATGCCGAAGAGGTCTGTGCCGCCATTGATCCTAACGGTAGGATATTCGGCGGCCGTCTCTTGAGTAGGGATGAAAGCGGGAGTGAGTGTGCTGTACCCATCTGTGAGACTATTGCTCACGTTCCTCAGGTCTTACACAAAAGAGTCTACAGCGACTTTTTCCGTGCGATACATCTATGGTCGTCATCATCGACGATCGGGCGGATGTCTGGGAGTGGAGTCCAAACTTGATCAAAGTTATCCCATGTGAGTCTTTCCAGTCGTCTCCCGCGACGTATGAGTTAACGTTCGTAAAAGATGATTTCTTTGTAGGCATTGGTGACATCAATTCCGCGTTTCTTCCAAAAGTGGAGCCATTAACACCCTCAGTGCACACACCAACGCTTGGTTAGTTTCTCGTAAGATATTGCCTTCAACTCTCCGACTTATAATGATCAGGCAAACCGGCCACTTCTCCAGCATCAAGCACGTCAGCAGCACCGTCCCCTTCGCCATCACCTGTGGTTCAGCCCGAGGAACGCGAACGCGCCGAGATTGAGTCCAAGGCTTTACTGACGCAAAACTCTTTGGCACTCGAGGCTCAAGTAGAAGAACGACCGTTGGCAAAGAAGCAAGAAGAACTACAGGGTATGGTGATCCGATTCGAGAGCGATTCTTATAGTGACATCTGCGCAGACGCTGAGCACACTGTTACATCAACAGACAACGTCAAAACGGAGCACCCAAAAAAAGCTCTGTTGAAAAATGACGACGTTGAACTACGAAGAGTTGGCATGGTGAGTTTATGTTACAATTCACACTTTCAATGCATTAAATGGTCCTTGGTAGTTATTGGAAGATGTCCATCGGCAGTTTTTCGACGCTTATGATCTATATTTTTCTGAGGAAAGGAACAAAAGGCCTAGATCGGGCAATGTACAACCGCAGCTGTCTAAACTTTACGATGTGACGGTGAGAGTGCAGGTGTATCATCTCTGATTTGCATTGAGTTCCGGGTAGCATATTATTCCTGAGATGCGCTTAAAAACTCTCAACGGGGTCCATATTGTCTTCTCAAGTGTTATACCCCTTGACACGAAACCAGAAACTACCGAGATATGGAAAGTGGCGCACATGTTCGGTGCTCGATGTTACACTGAACTGAACAACCTTACTACGCATGTAGTCGCAGCCAAGGTTTGTCTTTCCAGAACAATCGATATCTTGTTTCTTCTGATGGTCTAATATTAGCAAGGAACTGTCAAAGTGGACATGGCGCGAAAACGGGGCGGAATCAAAATAGTCTGGTTGGCTTGGTTTACGGATTCAGTAGCCTTGTGGCGGCGACAAGAGGAAACTCCATACCTCCTGGAGGATCCGACTCGAAATGCGCCCAGCTTGAGTCCTACTCTTGACCCTCATCCGATTTCTTCGGATCCAGAACCGGATGCCGACGATTGGGATGTTGAACCTACTCCTTCGGGCAACGCGGGTTTTGAGCTCGCAGACATTGACTGGAACGACATAAATGATGAAGTCGAGGCAGCTATGAATGAGAGTGATGACGAAGAAGATTTCAAAAGCGAGCACAGCGTGAGGAGTGCTATGGCATCAGAAGATGATGACATGACTGATGAAACCCGCAGTCAACCTAGGTGCGTCTTGCTCTGTCGGGGTGACATCTTTTATTTAGATCAGCTGTTGGCAATGTCGATTTAGCCCAAATGCCTCGCCTCGACTGAAGCGGAAACGCCTAAGAAGTGTTACGCCGTCAGAGAACGGAAGCACCGACCCGCAGCAAGATGTGTTGCGATCTCCACTGTCTAAACGCAAGAAGTTGGCACCGAATCGAACAGGAACATCGAAGTTGAAGGAAGCATTTACCGCGGACGAAATTGCTTCCTCACGGCAGTCGAGAAGCCGCAGTCAGAGTGTAGAGTTGGGAACCCTCGCCGCCAGTCTTCCTAGCCCAATAGATGAGGATGAAGAGGAGGAGGACGATGATGACTTTTTGGCACGGGAACTTGGTGAAGACTGGGGATAATGCGTTCTAATGATTAACCATTTTCGTTATTTCATCATCTTTACATTTTTGCTCTTTGCTGCTTTCGAACATAAGTAATCGTAGACTTCGTGTAATATCGCAACATGATGGAACCCGTGGCGATTACTGGTGTTCCAAGTGCTTACAGTACAAGCTCCAAAGTGTATCAACGGAGTCACCGGTAACGGTCACAAATATGTTTGGATCATATGTAGAATCCTTCATGTATGCATTGAGCTTCCGGATGGTGCCCTTACCACAGCGGTTCTCGACCCAATCGAGAAAATATGCGGTGGTATCGTATCCTGCGTCCCACTTATCCCCTCCCGAGGCTTTCCAGTGCGGTGGGGCATACCCCGCGTTCAACCTCACGAAATCTATTACAGATCAAGTCTGTTGTGATACATCGATCAGAACACGGCCATACCTGCAATACCTTCTATGAACCCCCCTGGGCAGGTATCCTTTGCGTTGTATTGATAACAATGTACGACTTCGTGGATGAGTACTCCAAGAATTTCGTCTCGTGCACGAGAAACAGAGGAGAGGACATAGTCGAGAGATAGGTGAATCTCCTTGTCCGTGTATGATCCGAAGGTGTATGCGACCCCGTCAAAGGGTCGGAGGACGAGCGTGATTTGTTTCACACTCGTGACGCGGGATCAGGATCTTTGCAAGAGGGGTATGCGTGTACTTACTGCGTTGGTGCGGTCAATGGAGTGTATAACCAGGTGTATGAGGCTTCGACAGCAGATTGAAGGATATCACGGTGAAAATTGCTGAGAAAGATCGTGGCCCCCTTATGATTCAGATCCTCGACGCGTAAGATGAGGTTGGGTATGTGCCATGAAGGAAGGGCAGGGGATGGTGGCATGTCAAGGGAAAGATTGATTGATCTGATTCCGAGGGTACAAATACGATTATTTTCTCCAGTACATTATTACATTTTCCCAGCAGAGTACAGTACGAGCACGACTAGGTTGCACTGATGCGAAGAGTGAGTCGTATTGACCAGCACGATGACGTGAAACTGACCATGTTCCGATACCTGCAGCTGCTTCTAATCTAAGAACTTGCTCTCTGAGGGCATCCCTTCCTTCCTCTAGCCACTTGCAATACTCGACTGCGCGGAACAACACCCCGCTCTTGCCCTTGGTTTGCCCGTTGCTCCTCGTTCCGCTACCTTTTGGCCGGCCACGAGACGGCAAGTCGATGGTGCCGGCTGGCGCAATGAGTGCGATTAATTGTGCATAGCCATCCCGGATGGCGTTACGGCGCTTCTGCTCCGACATGATGTGATTGAGCCGTTTCTGGGGTGTTGACAGGAGGGACTTTGCCCTGGCAGTCTGACGTGGCGCCGATATGCTCTTACGCCGCGCGGACCTCCGACAAGGACTTTCCGGGGGTGTCGGGGATGGCACGCGATCGTCGTCGTTGTCTAGTGATAGTTGTGGTTTGGTGGATGCGATGGGGGATGGGGAAGTGTGAATGAGAGGGGGAAGCATGGTGGGAGCGGGGATGTCGTTGAAGGCAGGATCAGATTCAAAGTCCCAGTTAAAGTGGTCTAGGAAGCCGAGGAGGTCAGTTGTCTCTGATGGGGAGAAGAGTTCTGCGGATGGGGGGAGGGGAGCGGATGAGGAGGGGAAGAGGTTGGAGAGAGCAGGGTCGAACGCATACTCAAAGTCAGCGAACGGAACGGGTGGCTGGGGTGAGGGCGGCAAAGACATAGCGCGTGGTCCAAAGGCAAAAGAAGATGACCGGATAGCCGGTGACTCATCAGCTGAGCCGGCGTGTTCGGCGTATTCGGGCGGCGTGGTTCTACGGGATGTGCCGAGATAGTAAATATAGACAAATATGTATTACTCAATGAGGATAGGGCTCCGACGGCTGACTTATATACCCCGTCGCCCGAGCAACATCGGACCCCCCCGCTCCGCAACTCCCATGTCGGCCCTCAGTGAGGCATCCACACCGGCCCAGGATGCGGCATCGGCCATTGATGCACAGCAACTCCATCAGCTTCAGCAACACGCCACAGACGTCCAGCAGCAACAAAATAACAGCGGCACCTCTCCGGAAGCAACAGTCCGCAAAGGTTAGCTTACCCCGCAGCTGTATTGTACCCACCCAGTCAGAGAAGTACCTCCAGCAAAAGCGCCGTCTGTCAGGCGCGCGTGTACGGCCTGTCATACAGGCAAGACAAGGTGTAGTGAGGTCCTTCCATGTCAGGTGGGTCTGCGGCCCTGGCCTTGCACAATAATAACACCTCTGAACCCATTGCATCCTCAGAGCTGTCTCAAAAGGGGTATTGGTTCAACTTGTGCCTACCCTGACCCCGATACTGATCATGCCAATCAGTCTCATCAGAGTAAGCCTCCACCCGACATGATCCTGATGGATCCGCTTACAATGGCAAATCCCAGCACCGGGTGTCTCCACGTTTGCACAAACACCAATAGGGTATGTGCACGGTGCTCCGACGTTGACGCAACATCAATACTACGATTACAATGGTGCATTCACCGGTGCATCATCTTCGACGTTTCGCCCAAGCAAACGCCCGCGCAACCTGACCGAGGAGGAGGCCGCTGCCATCACTAGGAATTTTACTCGCGGTGACTTTTTTGTTGGCACTAGTGCGCCAGTTCGCATCGATCCAAGACTCCCTGTCAAACTTACCCTGGGGGAGGGGGACCATGTCCATTTCAGCATCACAGAGTCTTTGTCTTAGTACGTTATCCTGCATCTTAGCTATATCTTGTTTAGTTCAGTCTTGCACATGACTCGTGTACACTATGCACTTTTTAGGAGAATAGACAAGTACTATTGTGGGTATAGCGCGGAGTTTTAATTACATGCCGATCCGAGATTATCCCGGTGAGGCGCACTAGGCTCGCTTGAGCCCGATTAGGAAATATCCGTAGCAATGGCCCGGGTACTTTGCACAAGTATATGTACTGGTCCGATTTATAATTATTTAAAGATTAGTCGGCTGCACTACCCACCTCCCAACGCTCTTTTACTAGCACCATGTTATTCGTTTCTGTCGTAGCGCAGGTCGCTCTCCTTGCATCCGTCCTACTCTTTCCCCCCTCCTTTGTCAGTGCTTCCCCTGCAGATCCACCTCCCCGGCGTGCAACTACCTGCAATGGAAGTCCAGATCTTTGCAGTCGTTCTTTCGGAAACGTCACCTTTGTTGGTACTCATGATTCCTATGCAGTTGGGGTCAACAATCGTAAGTTTGTCCGTCAACCCCTGTCCTGCTGGACTCCTCGAGGCTAACCATGTTCGCAGTCGCTGCGAATCAAGATTATAATAGTACGTAGCTAGCACACAGTGACCACTGATATTCACCGAACCAGTCACCCAGCAATTGAAGGACGGGATTCGCATGTTACAGATGCAAGCACACAACTTGTCCGGCGTCATACAACTTTGCCACACTTCCTGTGTGCGTGCAGATCGCAGTACCCTTTCACCGTCGTTCACTTTTCATCTAGTCTCTCTACAACGGAGGTCCTCTTTCCACATATCTTTCCACAGGTAGGTCGAGAGCGACAATTAATTTTCATTGGATTAAACACTCTGGCACACAGTCAAAACGTGGCTGGATGCTAACCCCAACGACGGTGAGATGGTGCCACGGTCATATCACTTCCATGTTAATATCGACCCAGTTCTCTCCCTTTTGATTGTCAACTCTGATGATTTCCCCCCTACTGCGTATGACGCCGTATTCAAGGGCGCCGGACTGGATACCATGTCATATGCACCTCCTTCGGCGTCGATATCGGCCAGTCAATGGCCTACGCTGGGGAGTCTTATCGACTCTGGAAAGCGTCTCATTACCTTTATGGATGCATCAGCCGATTTTGACAGTGTTCCATACATAATCGACGGTACGTGCCCCGAGACTTCCATATCGGTACGTCTTTTAATAATTGCACTCTCCCAGAATTTATCAACGTTTGGGAAACACCTTATGATGTTACAACCACCTTTGACTGCAGTGTCAATCGTACTCAAGGTAACTCATCAACACAAATGTACCTCATCAATCACTTTCTCGATACATTACTTCTTGGGCAACCTGTTCCTGACCCCAGCCAGGCTAATCAAACTAATGCCGTATCCGGGCCAAACTCGCTTGGCCAACAGGTCAGCCTTTGCGTCAGTGAATATGGCCGAAGTCCAAACTTTATGCTCGTCGATGCAAGTTTGATGCATATTACTGTCCTAGTTTAATACTTACTAGTGATCTGATCACAGTTTTACGAATATGGTGGTGGTTCTGTGTTTGAAGTAGCTGCCACTGCCAACGGGGTAACGTACTCACCCACCAGTCCGATTGCAACCCCTATTCCACAAGGTACTGGGACATCTTCGTCCGAGTCGAACAACGGAATTACCACATCTACGCGGTGGATGACATCAGTGTTGGTTACAAGCTTCGTGCTCGCTATTCGTTGCGTGATTTAGCGCCCTACTGCTTTGCTCGGGACATACCGGATCTTCTCTCATCTAGGACACAAAGGACATTGTTATACTCTACCGTTTTCTTTCTACTCTCCACTTGTATACACGCGGTTTGTAAACGGATGGATCAGATTTTTGTTTACTTGAGCTGTAGTCTTCGTCATCAGGACTATCTTTGTCCTCCTTTTCGACGAGTTCAGCTCCTCGAATCTTCTTTCGCCCACCTTTACCGACGAGCAAACGCTGCATTTCTAGTTCGCGAAGTGCATATGATAACTGGGTATCCCGTGCGAGTCGTGCAGCAAGTTCTTTAAGAAGGCGTTTGCGATGTTTCTGTGCGACGGGAGCAGAAGGATGAGAGAAAAGAAATCGATATTCAGTCACGCACGACATTTTCCAGGTCTCGCACCTCTTCCAGGGTATTGTCGATGCCGTCGTCGATCGATTGTTTCTTCCGTCGTCGCCTTGACTTGACGGGATCATGAGTTTTCCATCCGAGCTCGGATGCGCCGGAGGATCCCGTCGAAGCAACGTTGTTTGCACCCTTGTCAACAGACGTACTTTGGTCAAGATATTTTCGAGCTTGGGATAATGGTCAGCACACGAGATGGTAAAACAAAGAGTAGACTCGCCTTCTGCCGCGTCATTTGCGAAAACAATGTGTTTGGAGCCATGCTTCCGTTTTTGCGGAGCACTCTGAGGGATCACGCCCGCTGCACGCAGGGTCTCTAGTTCGGCGTCTGTGAGGAGGTCATCGTCTTGCGCGTCCTCGGGTGTGCGATCGGACGAGACAAGGTCTGCCAGATCCGTGAGATGTCGCTTGATCTTGTCGATTTTCTATGGCGCATGAATGACTGACCAGGACGAGTGGGATGAGCAAACGGACCTTGAGGCCGACAGCCTTGATGGTTTGGATGTAACCTTGGTCTTGGGATTTGAGCAACTTGACCATGTCGATGGGCATGGACTTGTTTCCCCTGTCCTTTACATGGACGCCCTCCACGGTCCTTTCGTTTTTCATTGCAAAGTAGAACTCATCCTTGTTCCTGTTTGCGGCCTTTTGCTTGAGGCGATTGAGACGGTCCTGCTTGGCGTGGTAGTCTCGTGCACGGAGAACATAGTCCTTGCGTTTTTCGAGGATGCCATACTTGGCACGATGAGCAAGTTGAGAACGCTCCTTGTGATTGCGCCTGTGCAGCGAATTCCTGAGAGAAGAGGTCATGACGTGACACAAAAAATTGTGTGACAAGAGTGTTATTTATTGGTAACGTTTTTTCATTTTTCGCAAATCTTTTTTGTTCGAATTCCTTGACAAAAAAGCATGAGTTTCCAGCATTTCAGGCTGGGGCAACTGGCCATGTCCCAGCCTTTACCTCCACATTTGCAGCAGAACCAACATCCGTCTTTCACGCAAAATATCCAAAATACCTCTTCGCCAACGCCGACTGCCACTAAACCGTCCACGACGCGTCCCCCTTATGGCTCTGGCGACACCGACGACGGCTACACCCTCGTCTTCCCCAACATCGCCGCCTTTCAGGAATGGCGGGCCCACGAGGAGGAAACACAGATGGTCGAGTTTGTAAAGGGCGACACCCACGGCAGTAAAGCAGTCCCTCCCCGCTTCAAGGACCACACCAAACTCGTCTGCGCCCGCCACTCCCGCAGTGGTCGCAAAAAGTATGTCAAGAAATATCCCGAAAGAGTCAGAAAGGTGCCCAGCAGAAAAGTGAGCGTTCGCGTCGGCGCACGACGACGTGTGTTAACGTCTCGATGAGCTCGACGGACAGGGCTGTCAGGCGTCTATCAGCTACAAGACGTACTTTGACAGTGAGGAAATCCGGGTTTGCTGTGTGTCCTTGTCCTCCGTTCCACTCTTTTGTCACAAACCTTGTCTTGCTGTACAGATATCGCTGAACATTCACATCCCGTCGGACTTGCTAATCTTCCCTTTACCCGCCGAGGGAGGCGGGCGGTTGTAGAAGCCGAAAAGCAAAAGTCGAAACGCATTGCGCAGTCGTCTGTTGCCCCTGCATCAACGGAAGCATCCACGTCGAGCAACGCCGTCGCTGTTACTGCTACTACTACATCCACACCACAGCCTCACGTGACTGCGTTCCCTTCCGGTGCTCCGATGACCCATTTACAGCATCCATTTCCACACTATGGTGGTCAGTCTGGGGTCAATACGCCGTATCCGCAGATGGTCCCTGCTCCTTTGACGCAGAACGAACAATGGGAACGCATGTCGGTACTTTTTAATTCTATCCGAGAACATGCTCGTGCGTACGAATACCCGACCCCGAGCGTCGTTGCTCTGGAGAGCGTATTGATCCGACTGTATTTGGAGAGTCCGATGGGCATGATCGGAGGACCTGGTCTTGGTGCCTTGGGCGCCAGCATGCTACCGCCTCCCCAGCAACAGCAGGGGCAGACATCTCAACCCCATGTCCAAGATTCGCACTCGCAGACAGCGATGGGCGTAACGTCAGGTACGGGAGACCATGCGAACAGCGAGATGGACAGTAGCATCGAGAGTGGCTGACTCGCATTCTCGCCGAGTTTGCTTGTAAGAAATAATAACATTGTCCACTTTCTTTATAGTTTTGGTCTTATACGTCAACTAATGTGTAATGTATTTCTGGTCAAGATCATACGGTATATTAGCAAATAGTGCGGTTGTTTAATCGGCGAATGGGTCAGCAAAGGGATCCTCAACGTCTGCTCTTCTCCCTCCCCAATGTTCCCCTGAACTAGGACCTGCTAGGTGAGTGGTGGCTGGTTGACGTTCTTCCTCGCTCTCGTAGTCACTGAAATCAGAGAGACTTCCCCTATGCTGGTCCCACACAGCTTCGGTGGAGGGGTCATGCCGGAGGACAGGTCGCATTGGTGGGGGGAGCCTGCCCTGCTCATTGCCTAGTCCGCCAAAGGATAGATCTTGCAAGTCGGGATGAATGTATCCTGACGTGCTCCTTGTTTCATCGCTGTCCGGGGATGGCGTCCTCTGCCGTACGCGTTCCGACTCGTCTGGAGTGATGGTCATCGTGTTCATCGTTGCCTGTATTCCATCTGTGGGATCTTTGGTATGTTGAGGCGCTGCAAGCTGTGCCGAGGCTTTGTCACGGAGTTGCAAGCCATGTAGCGTTGATTCGACTCACGTTATCATACATTTGGAGTGCGGAGACGACTCGTTCATTTGTCTCGATCAGGGTCCCAATGACTTCCTCATTTTCGACAAGCTAAGGGGGAATTACGAAATGGCAGATGCGGTTCTCACTCAAAGGACGTTACCTGTATGTACTGGACGATGGTCTGGCGAGCCGTCTTTGCATTTTCAAGACAGACTTGAACGCGGGCATTGGCGGTGATGCTCTCCTTGTCGCTATTGACCAACATGAGCGCGTTGACCAAGTTACTCGAAGCTTGGCTGGCGTTGGCAATCGATGTCAGTATTTGTGGTTTCTCCTGGACACGATGTGAGACGTGCGTGGAGAGCAAGATTTGGCGATGCTGACCGCCTCAAAGTTGAAGGGAGCTCTCCTTGCACGCAACTTTTTTTGGCGTGCTTCTTCCTCTGCCTTGCGGGCTCTTTCCTTGGCATGTTCCTTTTCCTGCTTTGCTTGTTTCCTTGCAGCGTCCTTGTCGGGAGAGGTGGAGGTGGAGTGGAAGAGATGGGTGTCGGCACTTTGCGAGCGCGCGTGCGATCTGCGATCTGATGGGCGCGACTGCCTGTACAGGCCAGTGATGGTGGACAAGGATGGATCGTTCTTGAACTGAGAGTTCCAGGATGCGAGGACGGAGAGCAATTTCTTCTTGACCTTTGAATCTGCCAGAGGATCGGAAGCGAGGTGCCTTATGGCATCGACGAGCTGGTCGTCCATGCAAGTGGCTGTGGGTCACGGGGATGAGTATAGCGTCTATGCGAGGAAGCGGTGGTCGTACTCTGGAATTTGTGATCGCCATTTTCGATCAGGGCGTTGAGAATCTGCGAGTATGTGAGACGGGCGGAGCAAGGTGGAGCTGAATGGGACGTACGACAATAGCGCGATACTTTTGATGGTTGTCGCCATGTTTTATCTTTTTTCTGATGGCCCTGGAGGCTTCTGAGGGACTACGGGTGGGCGCGATCAGCGGGGAGAAGGTGGACGGGATGGGTGTGAGATAAGGGATTACCCGGTGGACTGGAGGCTGATCGATGTTGCGAGCTCTGGTATGCTGTCTGGAGATGGAGGAGGGATGAGGGACGTGTACGGAGAAAGACTGACCCGTCGTAGGCTTCGTCGGGGTAAGATTGAGAGGTGAGGATCCCTACCCAGTCGGTGATGGAGGACTTTTTAAGAGTGTGATTAAGTGTGAGGATGTCGTGTTGTAGAGTGCAAGCACACTCACGTGGGGCTTATCGCGGTTCAGCGCGGAGACGGCGAGCTTGAGGGCAGACATGCGACGGCGTGGCCGTGAAGGTCAAGTGTAGTACGACCAAATATGGAAGGTACTCATCACTTCGACATCCATGGACTGCTGACGAAGCGATTACTGGGATGGGAAGGTTCTACGATGACTGCGGAGAGATGATCTACACTGCCATGAGCGTGGGTTTGGGGAAAAGAACTACGAAACAAAGACACGAGGAGACTAACAGGCGTGCGCTTGGCAAGGCTGGAGTGTCACACTTGGCATTCACGCAACGTCGGAGCAAGCAAAAAGTACAAGTGTATGTTAAGAAGCAGACTCTGGGTCATTGGCGTCGTCGTTGACGCGCAGCACCTTTATCCACTCGCGGTAGTTCAAGTTTCCATGCCGATCCGTAAAGGTGCCGTTGAGGAACTTGTCGATCTGGGGATAGTGAGCGCAAGGGGTTTAGCACGAGATGGGAGGTACCTCGTGCTGGTCCATGCGGTCACCGACATCGGCGAGCCACTTGCGCATCTCATCTGTCTTGACGAGGCCGGCGTCGGTGTCGTCGAAGCACTCGAATGCGTCGGTGAGGTCTGCCTCTGGGTCGAACTGAAAGAGACGTTCGCTCATCATTGTGAGGAACATGGTAAAGTTTATCCCAGCGTCTTCTGGACGTGGAGTGGGTGCACCGGGACGTGCGGCGAGGAGGGCATCGAGCGTGGCGGTGGAGGGTGTGATGCCTGTCGGAGTCACTGGGGGTGAGCGAATGGGCGACGAGGGGCGGTTTACGGACCGAGACTAGCAAAGATCTGGCGGAGATCTGGTTCGGATATCCAACCGTCCTTGTCATGATCGAAGAGTTGGAATGCTTCCTTGAAGTGTTGAATTTGGGCGGGTTGGAAGAGGGCGAAAAGACCGGATGGCTCGCGTCGCTGGCGTGGCGACATGGCGGTATCGGCGCAAGACGGAGGGTCGGACTTGGCAGGGACGGAGATCTCCGAATTGTCTTGGCGGAGTGCTTGGCTAAATTTCTTGGCGTCTGACGGCGATCGTTCTTGGCTTTGGTATTTCAATTTCAACTTGGTGAGAAGTATCGCAACTCTGTCCCGTCCACGATGATGACGACGTCCTCCGCGGAACATCTCTGCGAGTGGCTCGGTTGCTCCGCCCTCTTCACTGACCCAGAATTACTCTACAATCATCTATGCAACGACCACATCGGTAGAAAATCTACAAACAACCTCTGCTTAGCTTGCAAGTGGAAAGACTGCGGCACTTCCTGCGCCAAGCGCGACCACATCACTAGCCACCTCAGAGGTCCTCCTCCTCCTCCTCTGACCTCCATTCCTCGTTGACACCCTCTACAGTCCACACTCCCCTCAAGCCTCATGTATGCGAGGTGCGCGTAACCCGTCTCTCTCCCATTCCCTGCTCATCCCACCCAGATCTGTAAAAAGTCGTTCAAACGACCACAGGACCTCAAAAAGCATGAAAAGATACACACAGAGGAGCACCATGCTCAGCACAGGCACTCCAAGGCCATCACCGTAAACGACCCCGCTTACGTCTCCCGTGTTCGCGGCGACCCTCTTCCTCACAAGGGTGCTCTCAACAAGTCCCTCTCTGTCAAACCTTCCGCAGCACCCCCTCCCCCTCCCACCCTTCCCCGCTCTAGACACTCCCCTGTCCCAGACTCCGAGCACCACACCTCTCGTCATGTCCCTTGCGATACCTATGACCTCTTTCTCCACAACCAGGTCCCCTCTTGGGATGCTCAGAGGATTCCCAACCCCCGCAACAAGCGCTCCCATGACCATGCCGTCGACGACTTTTTCGCCGACGTGAAAAAAAGAAAGGTCACCCCCTCCTACGACCCTCGTGCGTTCCCTTTTCACTCCCCATCCCCATCCCTCCCCCTCATCCTCTCCACAGAAATGGCAGAGCGTCTTAATGACATCGCTTACGCCCAGGATGTCACCCTCTATGACTTTAATCCCCGTTCCGTATCCTTTGACGTTCGTACCCCGGAGGAGCTCGCCGCTGTAAACGAATTCCTCATCACCCTTGGTCGTGATGTCACCGGCTCCGTTCATCGCACACCCCATTCAGACCGCTTCTCACCCTCCTCTTACTTTGATCCAGACTGTCTCAACCAGCTCGGCATCGCCGGAATGCCCGGTCTTCCCCCCTCCTCCCATTCCTTTCCACACGACACCGCATATCCTCCCCATCATTACCCCTCCACGGCATACCCCTCCCCTCAACTCTCCCTCCCCAGATCTGCTCCCCAGTCACAATGTCCTCCATACGCATCCATCCCCACCTCTCATTCCGGTGCCCCCTATTCCACCGACCAAATCACTCCCTCCCACAACCGCACCGTGTCCCCTACATCCCACGACTTTCCCGTACCCCATTCGTCCTTTTCCTCCACCGTCTATCCATCTTCCTCCCCTCAAAGTGGTCCTTATTCCACCCCACCCCTCGATCCCACCTCCCCACACTCGTCCAGTTCCACCCCTTCCAATGCAACCCCACCCCATCACTCTTCCCTCTCAGACTCGTTTTCCCAATTTGACTATGTTCGTGTACCTCGTGGTGCTGCTCCTCCCCTCCAGCTGGCTGCACCCGAAGGCTTCAAAAAGCCACTCCATACCGTCATGAACCCACTCAAGACCGCCCCTCGCACAGTCACAGATCTCCCAGAGCCAAACCTCCGTCCCGACGCCTATCGCGGTCCACCCGCAAACCTCACTCCACTCGCATCGGCTAGTTCTCTCACGTCATCCAGCACCCTCTATCCCCTCCTCTTGCCCGAGGATTCGGATCTCAAACTTCCCTCCATCAAACCCGATGCCGGTCCACTCAGATTGCCTCCAATCACAGAGATGTATCGCTCCCCTTCTCCCGTCTCTGCCCCCCTCTCACCCGACACCTCTCGCGGAACTACCCCCAGCTCAACGAGGTCTTCTCCCGTGCCCCCACACAAGGCGCTCTCTAATCTCCACTCTATCGCCAGCGACGAGCTTGTCAGCAAGGTGGACAAGATCGAGTTGGCCCATCTTCACAAGGATAATTCCCTCGAAGAAAAGAGACGGCATGCCGAACTCATTCGGTCCATGCTCATTAAAATCAACCAGGATTACAAGAAACGCTTTGGATCACCAAAGCCTCAATCTCTCAAGCAGTTCACACGCACTCTGCCGGTAGATGTCGAGATGGCTGCTGCTTGATTACTCCTTCTCTCGATCTTGTCCGTACTGTACTTGTATATATAAGCGTGTATTACACATTGGTGTCGTACAAGGGTGAAAGCGCGATACGCTAGGTACGTTTCAGCGTAAGCTTGATCTTGGGAGCAGCACTAGAGGGTGTCACGGCAGGCTCAATGTCTTCCATGGCTGACACCGGGGGGCTCGTCGCAAGAGGAGATGGAACAGCAGCATTGAAACCAAAAGACGCATTCTGCGACGGTTTGTTGAAACCGCTGAAGCCCGATCCGCTCGGGGTCCCAGGTGGCGGACTTGTAGCAGACGGTGTTGTGGGGACGAGGGGGGCGCCGCTGTTGAACTCTGCCCAGCGAGGGCACTTTCGGTTCGTTTCTGCAGGATCGCATTAGATTTTTTTTTTTAAAAAAAAAGGAGTCGCCAAGTTCACGTACTCATGTGTCCCATTTGACCGCAGTGCCCGCAACGCCGCTGCAAAAAGGGAAAAGATGAACGCGTAGCACGATCCAAAAAAAGGCGAATCATTACCGTCGTATCCGGTTTCAGGGGTCGATTGAGCTGCATTGGAGTGCCTCCTTCCTTCACAATCTTTGCGTTCTTGCGATGTAGACGTCGTTCCTGGTTCTTCTTCATCCTCGCGATCCGCTCTTCCAACCTGAGAAGACGGCAAGTCGTTACATCGTGGATTATAACAGGACATGAAAATGGGGCGTACCGCTTCTTGTACCGCTTGTCCGTGTCTGCATCGCCAGTTGGCGCAAGATTATCAGCGAGTGTGGCTTCTTCTTCAATCAACTGTCGTGCGCGGATATACGCTCGAATGACAGCTTGATCGCGAATGATTTCTGTCTGCCACTCATCATCGACCTAGACGGATAATGAATCTACGGGTTCTCGGTAAAATAGAACATGCAACCAACCAAGCGTTTTATCCGCAACACCTTACGACTACCCTCTGGACCCACACTCATTTCTCGATCTCGCTCCAAGGACGATCCTCGACTAAAGGCCGGAGAAGCAGGTCGTCCCGAAGCAGGCGACATGGTAGGGGAAAATGTTGGATCTATTTTCATTGACGCCTGCCTCTGCACAAGTTTCTTGGTGTCGGGAGGAGGGGGAGGCGGTGCTTCATCTTCAGGTGTCAACTCTGGCTCATCCTTGCGGCTCAGCGAGTCGAACTGCGCCTTCCATATCCTCTCGATTTCAGACTTGTAGATCTGTTGCTGTTCGGCAACATTGTACCTGTGAGCAGACTTGGGTCGATTTTCGGCCTCGGCTGCAAGTCACGTGAGCTATGAATCATATTTGGATGCGCAGTCCACATACCAAGCTTTTGCTCGTAGTCCTCGCCAGCCTTTACAAAGATATCCTTCATGGATATGCGAATAAAGCTAAATGCTTCCCCCCTCCCAGAGGGATCACCTTCGCCATGCAGCCGAAGCATGGCCTTGGCTTGAGTAGCGAACAAAAAGTTTTTGGTCGTGATCCATGGAGCAAGTTGTTGCTCTATCGAAAGCGTAGATTCACCCTCGTCGTCCTCTGTCTCCACGGTTTGTGTATACCCTGAGTCCTGCAGGTGGCGTTGTCCAACTTGCATGCTTTCCATAAGAACAACCTGTTCCGGTCCGACCATCTTGAGCATATCGACATCGCTCGGGACGGTGACAGAAGCCTTGAGTCGCCAAAATCCCTGATGAGGTCCTCGGCGGTGGTACTCCATGAACTCTTTGAGTCGTTGCCGCATCTGAAGCTCGTTCTGATCTGGAAAGTACTTCATCAGACGTGAGATCTTCAAACGTTCTTCGGCACTTTTTCTAAGGAGTTTGAACGCGATGATCTGAAGTCTGTATTTAATAGTATTTGTTATTTTCCGCGAATGAGGACCTGGAACCTCTGTCACAGGATACGTCTGTCCAATCACGAACAGATTCTTGATCTCTCGCAGGTAGTATTTCGTGTCTCCTTTCGTCGTACTCCTAAGTTGTCTCATAAGCGTGACGGGGTGTGAAGTCACAAAGTGCTTCCTACCTCACTGCAAGAAAGTCGGTAGGATAGGATTTGTGGCGGAAGAGTGGTGCGCGCACAAGGTTGTTGTAAAGAGCAGGAAAGGTTTGGCCGGGATAAACGTAGCCAAACTTCATGAAGGGTGATTCATCCTGTGGCTCGAGTACAAACGGAACACCAAGATCGAGCTATACGGAGGATCATCCCTGTCGACCCGACTTTATGCGATCAAGCAAAACCTACCCTTGGCATATAATCATCTTTCTCATCCTTTTTGCGATAATAGTTGACGAGTATACTACCCATGCCGAAATTTGGAATAATGGGAGGATGCTCTTCCTAAGATACAATAAGCATATATTCAAGTTCTTCTAACTTGAAAACTTGCCGAGTATTCCCAAAGAATAAAGTTGCTGGTATCCTTGAGTGTCAGATCACTGGTCCTATGAAGCCCTTCGCCGATATTGCCGCCCTTGCCAACCTTGCGTCCTGCTTTGTCCTTTTTCTTCTTCGCAGTCCGCACCTTGCTGAAGCGTATTTCGATATTGGTGGGGAACTGCAAAGCTGGTCGGTGGAAAGAGCGTGCTTCCGCTTTAGAAAGTCGGGTTTTGAACTGATGGTTACAATGTCTGGCAGTATCCTATGAATAATATTCGGGAACGACTCACGAATGGTAACTGGAGTTTCTGCGCGGGATATGCGTGTTCTACAACCAATTGACCGAAAGTTTGACGAACACGATGTCGACCGCCTTCCTTGGCAACCTCGTACAGGTGGTCGTTCGAAAGGTTAAATTTATCGCGAGATTGTGCATTGTCCGCTCTAAATCTTTTCCGTGGCCTGACCGTTTCTACAGCTAAAAACTGTGAGTGCCCAACCTACCCGGATAGATAATGAAACAAACCTGTCGGACGTTCCTCAGGTACAAGATCCTCCTCGTTCAATTCCAAGTGAGTAAAGTCACGGAACGGCGCTCCAGGCCCCCATATGATACTCTGGGTCCACGCACCCGACTCAAGGGATTTATTCGCTGGAGTAGTTAGGTTGTCTGTTTCTTGAGCCGGAGGTCGAATGATTTCGAAGGGTGCGTAAACGATATCCTCTTCCCAATTCGACAACAACACAAGGTCGAAGCTTCTGTCATGCAGAGGGAGTGTTATGGAGAGTGCCGAATTTTCGCGCTCCTGGGAAGTATAAGCAACCTTGAGGGCAAAGTTGAAGTTGTCATTACCTCGATGGCTTTCACTAGGTCGTTCTCGATGCTCCCCGCGGAAACAACTTCTTCTACACGCTTGCATTCATTCTGACGTTTAGTATCGCCCACAACAGCCTCGAGAAAACCTCGGGGGATGTCCCTCTTGCGTGGATAGACGCTTTCGGCTGAGCAAGGTTGGCAAAGCTCATCACAAGCGAAGGGTGTGCTTCACTGACCAATAAGAGGTCGCTTTGTTATTCTCGACTTCTTTCCCGTATAACCCTTGAACAAGTCAGAGAAATCGAGAATCTTGTTCTTCTCAAATCCAGGGAACCGCTCATAAACTGTCCTTGGCCTCTCGATAAGTCGCCTCACGATCTTTACGCGCTTTTCCTTGGGCCGCATCGAGACGGGAGACTGCGCTTCGACTTTGACGACGTCACCAGCCAATGACTCGTTCTCAAGCTCCCTGTCTACTTCGTCCTCGTAATCCTCGCCTTGATCCGCGCCGACAGCCTCCTCGTCTTCGTCCCATTTGTCATTGTAAATCTGGGAGGAGTCCAACGCAGGCAAGCCGGTGATCCCAAGACTACTGCTGAGTCCACTGCCGGTTGGTAGAGACAAGCCTTGGAGGACGTTGTTGAGCGAGAAACCAGTCAACGTAGAGATAACATCGGTCTCATCCTGAAGAAAATGGATGCATGAGAACGATCATCTCGTTGACAGTAGAAGGTGAACGCACTTGATTGCTCATGCCGCACTCGAGTTGGTGGTTTAGGACAGGCCTACCCGATGAGGTAATCTAATATTTAATAGCCGGCTTCGCAAGCACGCGCGTCTCTTTACTGCTCTCCCATCCTCGTCCATCATGTCCATGGCCAGGGAAACTTCAGAAAAGTTAGAAGCGAGTACAGACGAACTATTTGTCCCGCGATACACTGACATGTCACCCAGGCTTTCCGAGCCGGTGTCGGTACCGTGGCAGAGGACATCATCTTTCGTGTCTTCCCAGCCAAGGTGAGTGTGTTCCATATAGCGATAACCCAAGCTACTGAGTAATGTACAGACAATGTACGAGCCATCTTGACCAGTGTTTTGATCTCAACTGACATCATACAGCGAGCTTTCGACCATCATCGAAAGCGCCAATGCCCCAGATTCACCCTATAACATGTCACAGGTCTCTGCATCTACGGATACACATGTGTATCCACCACCTAGCTCCCCCGATTCCAATGGTCCTTCCTCGAAGCGGAAACGCGTGGAAGATGGTGTCGTGCCATTGACGAACGACTTCGCAAACGCGAGGTATCCTGAACTTGTGCATGCGAATAGGCATATCTCGAACCTACAAGAAGTTATTAAAGCAGAATGCGCACAATTATCAGATTTCTGCGTGAGTCAGTCCAACCGCCTACTCTCACCGCACACTTAGATGGGTATAGGACAAGGTCAAGCTCTGGGTTAACTTAACAATGCCAAAGTGTGTTTGAATACAACTACTGTACGATGTAAATATGCTGACCCTCCATTTCAGAATAGAAGAGTGGGTTTTCATCTGACATGTCATTTCCGGGTCTAAACACATCCCTTGTTTTAGTGGCGATAATTTCGGTATGTATCTGTATTTTCTTTTTGATTGCACCAACCGACCACACAATCAATAGGTGTTCAGATACAAGAGGGTAAATCTCGACGAGCAATACAAGCTAGTTCCTAATGTCTGGTTCCAGAGGTTCTCAGCGAGCTACTCCGCTCCCAAGAGAGTGCATACAATATTCGTGACAGTGTCCGACAAAAC
The DNA here is from genome assembly GCA_038089535.1 of Hemileccinum rubropunctum. Taxonomy (NCBI): domain Eukaryota; kingdom Fungi; phylum Basidiomycota; class Agaricomycetes; order Boletales; family Boletaceae; genus Hemileccinum; species Hemileccinum rubropunctum. Next base: position 66,820 of record JBBPLC010000013.1, on the reverse strand, counting down.
TACTTGGCCCGAGCCAAGATATGTTCAAAGCTCATCAAATATCCCAATCTTGAAGATTACACGGTGAGTTGTGGAGCGTATCCTTTGTGAATCAAGCCTCACTTGGTCACAGTTTGCCCTGAAAGAGCATGACGAGAAGCAACTTTTCTTCGCTCGCCAGAATCTCGTCGACATTAGAAATGTTTATGCCGTGATGACCGACATCCTGCACAAGAATATCACGAAAGTACGTAGAGACATCTTCGCATAGTCTCGTCAAGTTAACTCTCAGCAGATACGTTCGCCAAGGGGTAACAACAGAGCTGGTTTATATTGACAGCTAGACTTGAATGTTGTTCCGCGGTTGAGTCCCACAGTACTATAGCTGTCAATGTGAAAATAAAATGGATGCAAGCATCCGTGTCCACTCATTATTTTGAATCACATTTGTGCTAGGTACTTTTCTGTCGAAGATCGATTTACCTATACCGAGATCGTTTTAAAGATGTTGAAACCATCTAATGCCGTGCTGATAACTGTTCCAGGAATCTGGGGGTGCCAATGAATTTCCTTCACATCTTTCTGTCCCTGATGCACGAAGAGTAGTTGTGGTGGAACCTCTCGACTGCCTTCTTGCGTTTCATTCATCGATGAACCAGTTTCCTCATCATCATGTTCAACTCCCAAATCCCAAAGCGTGATCTGATCGTCGGCGCCAGAGGCAGCGAATATCGAGTCCTCCGTTGGATGCCATTCAATCGAGGTAATGGGACCATTATGCCACGTAAACATGGCAACAGGGCTAGGGACTTGGCGAGGCAATCTAGGGGCAAATAAGTCGGCACTTCCTGCGGAGATCAGAGGGATTACTCACCCCGGCTTGCCGACATTTCGAAGGTCCCATACTTTAACTGCACCGTCATCGCCCCCGCTGATTAACAAGTAGTTTGTATTCCTGTTCCAGCTGATAACATTTACATCAGTCTCGTGCGCGGGATCGACGCCGGTGACACTTCGTCGTCCTTTGCTTCGCACGTCCCATATTTGAATGCTATGATCGGCTGAGCAAGATGCAAAGACAGTAGGTTCCGACGGGCTCCATTGGATATCTTCGACACTAGACGTATGAGATGTGAAAGGCTGTGGGAGAGCATTAAACCCAGAGGGCGTCGATGTGGTAAGGTATATTTTGGAATGGACATCTCCCGTAAGCAGCCTGAGCGCGGAAGGGTTCGTTGCTGCTGACGCGGCCCAGTCCATGGCAAACCCTTCGGCGCGCCCGTGCGAGTTGATTGTAAAGGTTGGTTTATTTGTCCGCAACTTTTCCCAAGAATATCCGAGTACATCGAGCGATTCTATGAGTGGCCGGATGTCCCATATATGAACCTTGCCAGTTTCGGCCCAGGTTGCGGTGTAGTATGGTTGTGAGACGGGAGCGAGGGGTGTGGACGGCGGAAGGGGCTGAGCACGGACGCGATTGACACCACCATTATGGGGTACGGAGCGAAACTCGAGGACGGCATCCTCATCGAGGGTGTCGTCATCGTCGTCGTCATCTGCATCGTCATCATCTGCAGTTATCGAAGTCAGATGCGTTATGAAAGCAGTGTTGCTGGCAACGAACCTCCATCCCTTTGAGTGCGATGTAAGGAGCTCATTTTGAAAACCGATAATTCGTTTTGATCGGTACGGGAAGCCTGCGTTCCAGCGACGACATAAGCAGTTGCGGGGTATCTCTGCCGTTCATCGCCAAGACTATCCCGCAAGACGTCAAAAGATAAGCATGACCAAGTTACATCCATCGAATGGCGCATGATGTAGACCGAATCATCTGGCTCAAGTACTTCGTCTTTTTCCAGAGCGTGCGTGCCAGGTATGAAGGCTTCCAGGGGATGTGGTTGCTCCTCAGACTCTTCGATAGCGGGGACCTCATCAATGTCCATTCCTGACAGAGAAGCACGACGAGAAACATGTTACAAAGAAGTGAGGTACGGAATCATTTATGCTATTGCTCGTACCATCCGGGGCATCTGGGTCCACGACGTCCTCGTCTGACTCGAGTTCGTCCTCCCATGCGTCTTCGAACTCGCCGATATCTTCGAGTGAGGGACCGACACGCTTTTCTGAAGAGCGTGGGGTCTTTGCGCTGACCAGGGCATCAGATGACGGGTCTGTCGCAGAACGTTTGGCCATTTCGACTTGTTGGAATCAGAAAGACATCGATCAGTGTGATTAACCACGTGATAGAAATATATTATGAAAAAATAAAATAAAATAAAATAAAACAAATAATGCCGCCGATGCTTGCGAGTCTTCACGGCTGGTTGACGGACTGGGTATAAAGAGCGACCCACAACCAAACGTCACTCTCTCATCATGTCCACTCAACTCCTCCTTCCAAACGGGTATGTTCCTCCTCCTCCTCCTCCTCCTCCTCCTCCATATTTCATTGATCCTCTAGGTTCGGCTATGTCCCCGCGTCTCTCGTGTCCATGGGTTGGCTGCTTGTCTGGCAAACATTCCTCGTGGGTAAAGCCCGTAACCGGGCTGGCATCGCATACCCCCAGTGTGCGTACAACACCCCTGAACTTGCCTTTGCTCGTTCGTTTGACGTTACCTGTCTAGTATATGCTGAGCAGGCACAAGCCAAGGCCAATCCGCTGGCCATGCAATTCAACTGCACCCAACGTTCGCCGTCCCGTGTCTTACCATCGTTGCAATATCCTCACCTGTCCTTTCCCTCTAGGAGCCCATCAAAACACTCTCGAGGTTGCACCCATCATTACCCTATCGTGAGCTCGTGTTCACCTTCTTGCTTCAGCTTTTATTCATGTGTTGTACAGCACACTAGTATTCGGCTTAAAGTGCCCTCATGCTGCCGCCTTGATGTGTGGCTCGTTCGTCGTAGGACGCTTCATCTATACCGTTGGTTACAAATCTGGAAACCCAACTCGCGTACGTAAATTGGCTCGCAGTGCAGCTTGTCCTTTGCTTACAAAATACCTAGCGAATACCTGGCGCATTCATCGGAAATCTGTCAATGATTGGTGAGTGAGATCGTCACTCACGGCATTCGGTTCGACTGATTATTTGTGCAGGGCTTCTTGGCAGCGCGACATATGCAGCTTACCTTCTCTGGCCATCAGTTTGATTTGTACGACGTATAGACATGACAATGTCCTTTTGTACACATGTGATGATGATTGTCAGTTGATGGAAGAAACATGATCAGGTGATGATCTTGTCGAGAGTAATTGCTCCTATTAATTGTGGCATAACCTTGAGGACCCCCATTGTCTTTGTACATCTTCCATGTCAGAATCCCCTCACCGTCTCTCATTCCCCTCGTCCTCAGAGGAATTTGCATTGCCTTCAAGTAAAACCAACGTCTCCCCCCTACCAGATGATGGACCCACTAGCCCGTTGTTTCTCCGTCTTCGTCGTCCATCCTTGCTTCCAAAGTCATCGAGCTACTATGCAGAAAAGCGTATCTAAAGTCCACTTGCCATATCTTTCACCTTGCCTTCAAGTAGACGTGGAAGCACAAACGGAGAAGAATCAGAAAGCGACAGAGAGCGTATGTGTACGGAAAGCTCACCATCAAGTAGCTCGGGTAATCCAACACCTCCCATCGTTATGCCAAGCGAGAACGAGACAGAAGAAACTCGTGAGAACGACAAGGTGTCTTTGAATCCCTCGACTCCACCATCAAGTCGGAACCTGAGCGTGCTCGACAATGAATCAGTCTTCGGTTCAACTGCAATCGGGTCGAGGCGACTGACTTATCCGGTGAGTGGTACTGTCACCCACACAACCCCTCGCGAACCTTATTCATCTTAATCTCTGCCAAGTTCAAGTCTCCAAGGATACTGGGTTTATTGGCCGAGTCCCGCCCTGAAGAGAATGAAGTCAAGTCTGAAGCTGCCTTCCAACGCCTTTTGGCATCTTGCTCTGACCTTCCATTGCCACCTCGTACGCCACGCGCACCGTCTGATAGAGGGCGGTACCCAGAAGAAGTCGGTGATGAAGAGGTTCATGAGGAGGGATCGCCAAGTGACGACGACGACGACGACGTCGATGCAATCTTTATACTCGACTCTCAAAGCGAACATATGACTGCGAAACCCTGTACCCCTGCACAGAGTATAAATGGAGACGATCCTCCCATGTCTCTCATGGGAAGTCCCATGGTAATGGCGATGGATGTGGATGCTGTATGAACTCGTGTCCCTTGCATTTCCCTAAGCTCACGTTTTCTTAGCCGTTGGCTTCGCCAACGATAACATCAACACCAGCCTCGGTGCAGTGGCGATACACCCCTCCTCCAACCACTAGCGCAGTCCGCTCAAATAAACGCAAATGTAAGTATACTTTATAACAAGAGACAGCGACAAGGTTAACACGTGCACAAATAGTGGACGATCGGTATGACCCATATCCTACCGCGGCGAAACGAAGAGCAGTATCACCCTCGATATCTTATCTACGAGAGTCTCATTCGTCGCTATCCTATCCTCGTACACCGAACGGGAGACCCTCACTCCCTATCCCTTTATCTATTCCGGTGTCAGCATCGAATTCCGTGGCGTCCTCCCCGACCATTACTGGATATCCGTTCTCCAGCTATTCGAATTCTCGACAGGTGGGAATCGGACCTATGAGCGTATCTTCAAGCCCCATTCTGCGTCCAACCATGGGACTTTCAAGCCCAATATTGCGTCCGATTCCAAGACACAGACGCGGGTTGGATGGTGAGGAGAGGGATGTTGAAGGAGCTGGAGAAGGTGTCAACAGCCTGACGCTCTGCTGATCCGTACACTGCTCTACAACTTGGGGGCAGCACTTTGTCCGAGCGTTTCCTTGTCACCTTGCTGGTGCAAGGAGTCATAGTGTAGCATTATTGGGAAGTATGTATTAATATAGGTGTCCTACCAGCCTGAGAACGGTCGGAAAAATATTGTTGTTCCCTTCCACATCAGGACTGCCAGTGCTCGCTCGCGACTGTAGGTAGGTAGCTTGGGCTGTGCTACTTCCGGGCATTTGTGTTACCGGCCATTGCCTACTCGATTTGTGTTCAATGCTCCCCACAGCCAAGCTCACGAAGCGCCAGAAGAAAGGTATCGCCTTTCGGGAACGGAAACACGGCAAAAGAAAAGACAATCCACCAAGCAACTTGGAGGTCGAGATCGATGTCCCTGGGTTCGAAGATCAGGTTTTTGTTGATGCTACGCAAGGCCAACAACGCCATCAAGTCGGTGCAAAAGCTTTGGTCGGGAAAGGAGAAGCAGGAACGAAAGGAGAGGAAGCAAAAGCGCAGCGGGTGGTGGTGGCAGCAAAGAAAGGAAAGCGGAAAGTTGACGAAGAGGAAGAGGGAACGCTTGGAGAGTCGGACCAACCGAAACCAAAGCGAAGAAGAGGCTTTAGCGGGAGTCCTCTCATCAGTATGGAAGAATCTGTAAGGGACCACATCGGAGCTGGCGGGGCGGGCGAGGAGAGTGAGAAGACGAAACAGAGGTTCATTCTTTTTCTTGGTACGTATCTCTTGTCGATACATCATGTTTTCCTTCACCTCCCGTCAGGAAATCTCAAATACACTACCACCCCAGAGGCCGTCCAGGCACATTTCTCAGCATGCGGTGCGCGTCGATATGAGCTTGTTGAATTGGGTTGCTCACGTCTCCAAAGTTCCACCACCCACTGTACGATTACTAACGCCTAAACCATCTACCAAATCACCTACGAAACCTGTCATGAAATCAAAAGGATGTGCTTTCTTAGAGTTCAAGCATCGCGGTGCACTTCAGCAGGGACTTAAACTTCATCACTCACAACTCGACGGACGTCAAATCAACGTAGAATTGACTGCCGGAGGAGGCGGAAAGGGGATGACTCGTATGAAGAAGCTCAAGGAGCGTAATACGGAGCTGGAAGGACAACGAGTATGCCATGTCAGTATAGGTGATTTGATGCGACTGATCCGAATCTCTTAGCGGAAACGACAAGATTCGAGGGTAGATACACACTCGAGCGGTACCCATCGTTTCTCCACCACGTCGGGCGCGGAGCAAGTTCATACTCACAAGCGAACTTGGACAATCGGTGACATCGAAGAAAAAACTCACCGAGGTGGCCAGAAGCATCAAAGGGGTAAGAAACGAGGATCTCTGGCCAAAGATTTCCGAACAGGCGTCAATGCCATACCAATAGGGTAGAACCGTGAACGCGTGAACTGTGGTAATTGGTACCAATCAAGAGTCATCAGGTGTCCATTATGATTAATCCGATAGAGAATGGCTGGCGGCGTGGCGCTCAACGTCCGCCTACGAAACTAGAATAAATACAAGGAACTAGAAACGTTGTCAGCCAGGTTCCTCAAGAAGTTGAAAAGAGGACTCACGAAAACAATCAACACACCAAAAACCTTGAGCATCAACCACCGATTACTAGATATACTGGCGTAGTATTTAAGTAATTCCCTTTGAGCTCCACTGACATTCGATGCAATGTCTATTGTGTCAGCATCGATCCGTTGCACTGTTTCACGCTGTTCCGCGACCATATGCGCCAGTTGAGTAAATATCTGTCCCAATTCCGCTATTGTAGACTCGATTGACTCGATTGCTGTTGACCGCGATTGAATGTATGAATCCTGGTTGCTTATTAGTGTATGATCTGTGAGAAAGGGACGTTCCATACCTGTTGTTCTACTAATTGCATCTGCGAAAAGGCACTGCTTCCTCCCTGAGCTGCTATACCACCTTCAGCGGCATCCAAGTCCATAGCTAGAACGTCGCTATTTTGTGTCGGTCTTCCCTTTCCTTTGGAGCCTGGATGGCTTCCACTGCCATCGCCCATTGAATCATGTCTTCCATTCAACAAGAGTGAATCTATGGATCATTAGTCGGATAATGACTTTCACTAGCGGGCTCACTTTGGGGTGCCTGGTGGGCTGCTGCGGCCGTAGAGTACATGAACTGCTCCGTGCGATCCTTTGACTCCTTCATGTTCTACACAGCAGAGTCAGGTAGCGCGTTGAGGTAGAGGGCATTTTAACCTGCCTGCGTTCGGACCTCGAGTACATCCTTGAAGCTCATGCTAGTATTTGCGAGTTTGCTCTGCAACATCATAACAATGTTGTGATTATGTTCGTCAATTTGTTTTCCCTCTGTGGACTTGGAACCACTCTGTGCATTGTGTTGCTTGAGGAACGATTGTAGAGCAGCAATTTGTCGGTTTATGTTGGCTATGTCTTGCTTGACGATGTAGGTCAATTCCTGCAGGGCGCATGGGCATGAAGACACAGGATGCATGGAAGGGACACGTACGCTGATCTCTACGGGCCGGTCGTCAAACAATGTTTTCCGCTTGGCGACTAAGACCAGAACGGGTCAACGACCGACTGAGGCGGTCAGCGGGTTACTTACGGTGTGCGAGCTTTCCAAGCTTGATAGTGGTTCTACTGATGTCTTTGCCAATGGCCGAGGCCATTCGCGAAAACTCGGTCTTGGGGGTACCCTTGGCATGTCCCTGGAGCAGGCGTTGTTTCGCCTCAGCGGTTCTCGGTAGAGCAGACCTGTTTCGTATAGAGTCGACGCAAGTGAGGAATTCGTTAGTGCGATCTTGGATTGCCATGAGGTGAGGATTGTGTCTACAAAGGTATTAAATATGGTATATGACCGCTGCGGGGAGACAAAACCGATGACAAAACTGCCTCCTCTCCGTTACTGCACCGCCACCGGCCATCCCGCCCGGCGCCGGAACATTCGGCGACGACGCGTGCCACGTCGGTTGTTAGTGCATGTTCAGCCTCGTGCGGTATTCTGCTGCACACCAGGCATGCCCTTTGGCATCGCGCTTCTTCCCGACGTTCACTAAGTCATTTCCCGCTCGTTTTCCATCCCTGTTGGCACGTACCCTTGTCGCAAAAATTGACATGTCCTTGTCTCCGACGCCCAAATCCAAAGTCCTCGTACTTGGTGCAGGCAATTTTGGAAGCTGTCTTGCAGATCATCTTGGGGACTCGGAGCACCAAGTCTACATCTGGTCCCGACATGCCAGCTGCGTCGAATACTTTAATGTACACCATCGCAATCCGACTTACTTGAAGGACCATGTCTTCTCCGCTAACATCCGCGCTGTCGGCCCAGAGATCCCGGATCAAGAGATGATCCAGCAAATGGACGTCGTCTTGTTTGCCATACCAACACAAGGACTCAGGTAATTTCGCATATCTTCCCTCTAGGTCCTCTCATTGCGACGCGACGCGTTTTCAGGGAATTTCTGACCAAACTTCGAGCCAGCTTAGTTGGAGGAAAACTGCCTCTGATGATCTTTGTGAACAAGGGTATTGAGACGGACACACACGCACTAACGCTTGAGATCATCGCTGACACGTGCGGAAGCGATGTCGCGCGAGCCGCAACATTTATCGTAGGTCAACATGAGCCATGGCCACACATCGAAAACTCACTTGATGCAGTCAGGCCCCTCTTTTGCTGCGGAAAGTTGGTACCTTGATAGAGCCTTGTTCTGGATCTGCTGACAACTGGGTCAGTTGTTCGCAGACAACCAACTTCTGTTTCTGTCGCCTCGTTTACAGAATCTCAAGCCCAAAAAGCATCGCAAATATTTCACCAACCGTGGTTTCATTGGTAGGGCTCACTTACACGCGATGAAATGGTCGTCATTAGTCTCATGATTTCATAGTTACACAGGCGGAGATCCAATAGGACTAGAGTTGGCTGGTGCCCTCAAGAATGTATACGCCATTGCGGCTGGAATGGCTGACGGCCTGGGTTTCGAGAATAACACGAGAGCAAGTTGGGTGAACCATGTCCCGGGCGGGAGCAACTGACATTGGAATACATTTAGGTCTCATTACCCGAGGGTTAGCTGAGATGACACGTATAGGCACGGCATATGGCGCGTCTCCGCTGACCTTTCTGGGTCTTGCCGGCGTGGGAGACCTCTTCCTCACGTGTAGTTCGCGGACCAGCCGAAACTACACGGTGGGATATCGATTAGGAAAGGGGGAGCGGCTTGAGGACATTATTAGCACGCTTGGAAGTGTAGCCGAAGGGGTAACAACAGCCAAGGGTGTCAAGAAGATTATCGATGAGATGAACGTGTCTGCTCCCATTGCGAAGGGGGTGAGTGGCGGAATTTCCCGTGTTCTTGATTCTCGGCTGAGTTGCAAAAATCCCTCGGGATGTTTCGCGCCAACAGATTTACGAGGCCTTGTACGAAGGTATGATGTTTTGCCGCGCCTACACGGGATAAACTCTGAGGCAGGTGTGATAGGCAAGGACGCAAAAACAGGAGTGCAGGAACTGATGAGCCGACCTCCGTCACGAGAGCTTGATCTGCCGAGAAAGACAGGCGAGCAGGCGAAACGGTTGTTGCAGAAACTTGGGATTGAGCCTATTGCAGAGTAGTTTGACTTGGTAACTTGCCACGTCCGTGTGTAAGAGAAGGACCATCCGAATGGGGTATGTCGGCCCCGGTACCTTGCCCTAACCAACCCACGGGTGACGTTGCCAAAGCCGTGTAAAAGCCCTTGGTATCACCGGCGGGACAAAATGTTCAAGGTTGCTGCACACGACCCCGTTGCTGCGCCGGTTTGTTTCATCGACACAAGGTCACTGAGAGTCGTCAAGAACGACCGCTACGATGTCGCCGTATCCCGAAATGGAGCAAGTATTTCACCCACTCACTCGCTTTATTATGTAATCATACTTTTCTCACGCTTTTTTTTCTCATTTTTTTAATCAAGTCGCTCCCGAAGTCCGACGTCGATAGTGAAAGCACCAACGCTTGTGTTTCTTCGCTCCGTGTTTTTCTCATTAGCACTTTTTTTTTTCCTGCTTCCTTGTGTCGCCCTTCTCTCTCTTCTTTCCTCTCCACCACATTCTCCCATTCTTGCGACAAATGGTTTCTCCACTCTGGAATGCCGCCGCCGAGGGGAACATCGACATCCTCCTGGGCCTACTTCACAACGCATCTCCTGCTGATATCGAGATCAAAGGTGTGTCTTTCCCCCTCCATTTCAGCCATTGGTAGTATTTTTTAAAACATCCATATCCTTGCTCCAATTCCTTGTAGACCACAATGGTGCCACGCCCCTCCAGGAAGCGGTTAAGAATGGCCATCTAGATGTGGTCAGGGTACTCCTTGACAAAGGTTCGCACTCGATCCTCGATCGCGTCGCGTGTGATTAATCGATCTCATCTTCTCCATCAGGAGCCGATCCCTCCTTCGCAATAACTCGTGCCTCCCCAGACACGTATACAACAAACCCTGAGATCATCGAATCACTTAAAAATGCTTCTGTAAAAGCGTTGCACCCTCGGGACCATCCCTTTCCACAGGATCCCCATGCTGATCCATCAAAGCGTTTCTACCCTGTCCCTGTCCCTCCCTATGGCTATTATCCATCTCTCGCTCCCGTTCCTTCTCTCCCTGACGGTTCTCCTGCATATTATCAGCCTCCAATCCCACTCTCCGAAAATGGCGCATACGGAAACCTTCCTCCACCGGAAATAGCCAGATTTATTCCTTGCAGGTATTATCCTGCTTGTCGTTATGGCTCCTCGTGTCTCTTTGCCCACCCCCAAGGTCCTTACTATCCTGGCCCTCCTCCTGCTCCTACCCAATTTCCAACTCCTTACGACACCATGACTCAGCAGCAGTACACTCAAAGTTATTATCCACCACCCCCTTTCCATCCTTCTGCACCTGTCCCACCCCACATGAATCCTGTATCCCCACCCCCCCAGCCATCAGTCCATACCCCTCCTCATCCCCCCATAGTTCACGCGCGATCTGCGTCAGACGCTCTTTCTCCCGTCCAAACACCTGTGCAGCCCCCTTACGGGCCTATGTCTCCTACCACGCCATCGTATCCTCAACCTCCTCATGCTCCCCTTCCTCTTTCCATTCCCACCCTTCCTCCACCTCATCAGCCTGCGACTGCTCCTGGTCCCCAGTCTCCCCAATCCATGTATCCAAATGGACCTGTATCTGCCCCCCCATTCGCAGTACGTCAGGATCCTTCACCATATCCTCCTTCAGGTCCGCATGCACATTCACCGTACCTCGAGATCAATGGTGGGCCAAAGTCTCCGGTGCTTGCGCAAGGGGAAAACTTTAACCCTCCTCCTGCCTTCCGGCAAGGAATGAACCATAACCGCAGAGGGAGCATGCGAAGAGGCTCTTTTGGCGGAAATCGAAAGCCTGCGTGCCTGTTCTACCCCGCTGGTAGGTGTAGGAACGGTGATGAATGCCGCTTCCCTCATGTCATCCCTGATGCACCTGCTCAACCGCAGTTGGGTACTCGGGGCTCCCGTACACGAGACGGTGTAAATGACATTAGTACAATTGAAGAAAACCTTGCTACTATGAATGTACGAGACGTGAGTAGTCAATTCTGTCCTTCATCTTATAATCGCCTATGTTATGAATTCATCTAATTCTCACTAGGATGTTCAACCACGACGTCGTACAAACGGCACGACCAATTCAAGTCGCTCGCAGTCCACAGATCCGGGTAGTCGTTCAAGGACCTTAAAGGCCAACGGACTCCGAGTCGAGAAAAGGCCTTTTATCAAACAGCAGCGAGTCCCGAACGCTGACGAGTTTCCGGTGCTCGGAGGATCTACGACTACATCATCGAGGAGTTCCGTGAGTGGGGCCCCTGCGGTCAATGGATTAGGAGGGCCTACTGCTGCTCAAGTACTACAAGCACCGCCTCCTTTCCGCAAAGATATTAATAAGGAACCTGGTACTCGCAGTGTCTCCCCGGAAGAGCGTCAGGTGAAAAGTCAAATTGTGAGTATTACCAAGATATGGGGGATGCGCCATTAAACATATCAACAGGACAACAAATTGGCGGAGATAAATGCCCCTCAACCTATTAGTGCGACAGGCAACATTGCGACCAAATTACCCATCTCTTTCGCTGCTGCAGCGACCGGAACCCCCGAATCTGCGAAGGAGGTGTCCGTTTCTGCGTGAAGGGATGTTTATATGACTGTAAATATTACATCGTCCTTTTCGTTTGTCTGGACATTCCTTGGTTTTTCGTGGTGCTGACCGCAGCTTTACTTATTGTTGTCAAATTTTGCCTTCTGCACATAGGCACGCTTATTTTTTACGCATCGTTTTTCTTTTTGCATCTACTGTTTCTAGAGTTTTCCATCTGCCATCTAATCTTGTCTGTCTCTCATGCTGACCGGTACACATACTAACTACGATTACTGTCGATTATTACTGTGACACTCTTGCCCGCCGCATCACACTGTTTTTTTTGCATAGCATACCACTATTGATGCAGATGTTTCGCCCCGCGAGAGAAAAAATATACGGTGCTATTACCTTCTCGTCGCGGTTATTTGGATGTCACAACCACTGCTCCAACTGTCTGATCTCCACCCCGCTTGTACTAATTACCTGGCCTATTTCATACACAGGAACTCCAGGATCCTGTGCGTGCAATGCGTTCAACACACTCTCACGATTGTCCATACCAACAACGACCACGAGACCGATACCCATGTTGAAGGTGCGTGCCATTTCCAAAGGTGCAACCCCACCTGTTTTCATCAAGTACCGAAACACTCCCGGCAGTTGCCAGGTAGAGGCATCCACGTAACAACCCAGTCCCTTCGGAAGGACTCGGGGGATGTTCTCTATGAAACCACCACCTGTTATGTGGGACATGGCTTTAATAAGACCCTTCTGAGCGATTGGGAGAACTTGTTTGACGTAGATACGGGTCGGTTCAAGAAGATTTTGGCCGAGTGTTCGAGTTGCATCCCAGGGGCAGGGAGAGGAATAGCATAGACCTGAAATGGAGATAATCTTGCGGACGAGAGAGAACCCATTGGAGTGTAATCCAGAAGAGGCAATGCCGAGCAGAACGTCGCCTTCCACGACGTCACGAGGGAGAACCAATGCCCTCTCGACGACACCGACGGCGAAACCCGCGAGATCATAGTCCCCTGGTTGGATGACAGATTGAATCATAATAGACAGTCGTGACACATAAGTAGTTCTTACCGTCCAGGTACATACCCGGCATCTCAGCGGTCTCGCCTCCGATGAGGCTACACCCGGCTTGTTGACATCCATCTGTGATGCCCTTGATTACGCTAGCTGCAACAGCAACATCTAACTTGCTGCAGCCGTAATAGTCCAGGAAATAGAGTGGTTCTGCGCCTTGCACTAGCAAATCATTGACGGACATAGCCACCAAGTCGATGCCTGCGTGTCTAGTGAGAAGGCGAATCTGATAGACAACACTTAGGACCCACCTGTGAGGTCATGGATGCCCGTTTCAATGGCGATGCGAAGCTTAGTACCGACGCCGTCTGTTCCACTGACTAATAATGGGTCTTTATATCCAACAGCTTTCAAGTCAAAGATGCCCCCAAAGCCCCCTATTTCTGCATCTGCCCCGGTACGTCTGGTTGCACGCACGTAAGGTTTGATGACATCAACAAGTGAGTTTCCGGCATCTACTGACACACCAGCCTGTTGGTAAGTGAGGCCTTTGACAACGGGGTTGGCATCCGCCAATGCTCTAGCATAAACATGAGCATTGTCAATCCGAGGGATAATATCTTGCTCGCCTATGGGCTATGTCACGGCGATACACCTTGCCCTCAAACGAAATCTTGTCGATCGCGGCATATACGGAAGAGAGTGCTTCTTGCAATGATGGAGCAGTAGCTGACACGGCCAAGACGCGGCCACCTGACGTAAGGAGTTCATCTCCGTTCAGTGAGGTGCCGCAATGGAAGACCACCACATCTGTGCAAACCAATGAGTGAGGTGGAAATTTGGTGTGGCGATGCTTACCTGATAATATCTCCCCGACTTCGACGCGCTTGCCTTTCGAGTACTCGCCAGGGTAACCACTTGATGCCAATACTACTGAGACGGCAAAACCCGGTCGAATCCTCATTTGTACCGAGTCAAGCCGATGCTCTGCACACGCCTGTGTCCGAAGACTAATCAGTTTTGTCACGGTCGTGTTGAATTGAAACAACGTACGAGGAGTACCGCGACGAGGTCGACATCGTCGTTCATTAGGAGTATGAGAGCCTCGGTCTCTGGATCACCAAACCGAACGTTGTATTCAAGTACTTTTGGTCCACTTTCGGTAAGCATAAGTCCGACAAAGAGTAAACCGACGAATGGGAAACCTTGATCATAAATGGTCAAGGTTATGTTCCGGGAAGTCGCGATTGAGAAACGTACCCTCTTTCCTCATGCCGTCGATAGTAGGGCGGAGGGTTTCCTGCATGATGCGATCCATGATCGCGGGGGTTGCTATCGGGGCTGGGGCATATGCGCCCATACCACCGGTGTTTAACCCCGTATCGCCCTCTCCGATGCGTTTATGGTCTTGGGCAGGAGGAAGGGGGATAATTGTATAACCATCAGAGAATGCAAGGACAGATATCTCAGGGCCCTCGAGCAGCTCCTCGACGACAACTTGGTTCCCTGGGGGTGATTATAGTGATATCAGGTGGATGAATGGTGTAGCGAACCTGCAGCACCGAACACGTTGGCCACCATGATTTGTTGTAGGCCTTTTACGGCTTCGTCGGTAGATTCCGGGATGAGTACGCCTTTTCCAGCGGCAAGACCGCTGGCCTTGAGGACGACTCGATAACTACAAGTGCGGACATGTTCAATTGCTTCGTCGATCTGCGAGGAGGAAAATGTGCGGAACGTGGCCGTTGGTATTTTGTGACGGAGCATGAACGCCTTTGAGAACGCCTTGCTTCCCTCCATTCTTGCGGCCAGCTCGGTGGGACCGAAGGTGGGGATGCCAACTTGCACGCACGAGTGAGCAGGAGATTGTTGCGTGCAAGTTTATCGACTGACCTTTACGGAAGCATGTTTGAATGCCTCGCACCAAAGGTTCCTCTGGGCCGGGAAGGAAAAGATCGATCTGGTTGCGGATATTAGCAGGGAGTGAGGCTGCATCTGCATGGTACTGACCTCGTTCTGGACGGCGAACTGGACGAGTTGGTGATAATGAGGGGCGAGGAGGGGGATGTTTAGATTCTCTGTCTTTGGGTTACTTGCGGTTCCACCATTTCCGGGACAGACATAAATGCGATTTACGAGCGGGGACTGAGCGAGTTTCCATGCGAGAGCGTGTTCCCGGCCTCCGGCACCTAGAACAAGGATCCTGGTACTCATTTAAAGTGATGATGATGGGATGTAGATAAGATAATCGTCTTTTTCGACTGGCTGACGCGTGACATTGGTCCATGGCGGTGCGAGCGGTTTCGCGTATTATTGGCGAGGCTGCGGTTGTCGACGACGACGACAACGACGAATGGATGACCACGTTGTAGTCTCGCGCAAATTGTCTCGTTCATCGCTATGGCGTAGGAAATCCGCCAAGAAGGACACCGCGAGTATAGCCACTCAAGGTTCTAGTAGTACAATGGATCATCAACACACCGACGACAACGACGACTCCCAGGAAAACGTTGTCGCGACTTCCCTTCTCTCACGTTCAATCATCCCAGATCCTTTGGGTGAGCTACCAGCCTGGTTCAGGAGGGAGAACGAAATGGCTGCCGCCAACACTTCATCCTACAGGATCAGGTATCCTCTTCACAACCCAAAGGGACCTCGTTGGTACAAGAATCATCACCTCCTCCCACCTTCTTCCCTCAACCGTCCACCTTCGCTTTTCTCTCCTTCCTTTCCCCCAATGGCAGCTTCTGTACACAGCATACAAGACCGTTCTGAGGATTCGACTCGCCTCCCTGGTCCCAGTCGCTCCCCTTCCGGCACACCTCTACCGACACCGAGCTCGTCCCAAGTGCGCATCCCCGACCCTAGCCCCAAGCCACGCAGTCGCAAGACCTCTCAGGATAATGTCGATTTAATGGATGTCAGTGATCCTTGGGGTACACACTGGCATCACCAGTCACCGTATGACGCAGGTAGCAGCATCAGTCCTGTCTCTGTCGATCCTCCAGAGGTGATCCGTCACTCTCCCCTCCTTGACTTCACTTCTCGACTTACTCTCACGTTGCAGGGTGCACCACATACTCGCTCCCGCCTATCGAGTACGAATACAGCTCAAGTCCGTCGCAAGACCGTCATTCCCTCCCCTCTCTCTCAGTCAACGTCTGCACTCCACTTGCAGGCACCGGAGCCAACTCAGGTCACGCGTAAGCTAAGCAAGCGTCGCAAACCCGTACTCACCGCACTCTTTGGTACACATGAGAAAGACAAACCAGAAGCACCAGCCACATCCCCCGTGCAAGACTCTTCGCCCGCCTCACCAAAGCGATTGTCAGCTATCCCAAACGGTGTTCTACACATCAATTTTGGTGGCTCAAAACGTCATTCCACCCTCTCCCCAATATCGATCTCTGCAAACGGTTCCACGGCAGCACTATCAAGTCACTCGTCATCAAAGAATGACAAACGGCAGAGCGTCCTTGGGCGATTGGTGAAGAAGTTTAGTATCTTGCGAAAGTCTGGTCAAGATCCCGGGAGCACCAACAACGAATGGTCCGAGGGCACTCTGGGTGGGGCAGCACTTTCGGCTGTGGACGAGCAGTCATCCCGCCGTTCGCTTATCTCGCAGAGACAGCAATCTCCGGAAAAGCCAGTAACGGACAAAAAAGCTTCAGACCCATCTAAGCGTGTTCCTCCTCCGCGAATAGACTTGGATATGGAGACAACAAATCTCAAAGGCCCATCGATAGAAGTTGAGCGGGAGAATAGCGACCGTGCTTCATCATTTTCCTATGACGTGCCATTCTCGCCGCTGGGGAAATTGATGATTGCGAACCCCGATGCCCCAAGTTCCGGGGGTACCACCCCTGTCAGGATAGACAACGCATTACCTCCAGAAGCTCTTAGTGGACCCCCACCCGAATCCGCTCGGGACGTACCAGCTACTCGCCTCCACGCCGCTGATCGGCCACAGATTCCTAAGCCCTCTTCTGTTCCTTCTTCAGCTGGGAGGTCGTCACCCATCCCAGGTCTCCTCAGCCCCATTTCTGTCGCCATTCCTACCATAACCTTTCCCGAAGTCTCGCAATTTATGGCCACAGCTACGACACGTTCCCTTGTTCCACCTATCACGATACCTCCTTCGTCACCATCCTCTGGACGTCGCCAATCCACCAGTGCTCCAGTTCAAACGTCTATACCACATACCGTTGAGGATCTTTCCTCAAGATCGTCGCCGTCACCGGTCAAGGAGGCACCACGTCCTATGCCCCCTCACTTGGTCCTTCCTGTTGTTGATGACTCTCCATTATCCAGGGCATCACTTCTAGCCAATCCTCCTACTCCTTGCAACGCCGACGAACCACATGCTGACCTACCAGTTTTCGAGCGCATTCCGACGGATCGTTCTTGCCACAGTAAACAATCGCAGGATGTGGTATTCCCGAAACAAGTTTCCCCTACTCAGGAAGCGGGCGACCAGCGAGTAGACGGCGAAATTCGACTTGCCAAATCTAATTCGACGACGAGCAGGAAAACAGAGACTTACAAGCTTGTGAGGACCCAGTCGGATAAGGTATCGTCGTCATCCGAGGCAGCGTTCCAGGCTGAGGGTGATCAATGGTTGGTCGTCAACTCAGTTGAAGTCCCCCGTCGTCGAAGGACGAAAGATAGGACGGATAAACCAGAGAGGATCGAAAAGTCTTCTAGAATACCTCGTGAGAGAGAGCACGAGAGAGATCGTGAGAGGATGCGAGAGAGAGAGAGAGTTCGCGAAAGAGAAAGGGGAAGAGAAAGAGAGCGGGACAGGGAACGGGAACGGGAACGAGAGAGAGAGGAAGAGCGCGAGCGCAGGCGGAGGCAGGGCAGGGCAGCTCAACAGGGAGACGAAGGTCAACGTCGAACCACTAGCCATGCATCGGCCAAATCACCGCCAATCGAAAAGACGGACTCTGATTCGCTCTCAGGACGGCTTGGGCGGGCCCGTAGTCTCGATACCCCACAACGTCCAACCCTAGTTCAACCTCTGATATTCACTCTGCAGGACCAGCCTCCACGCCACCGTAAGAACGACGATCGGTCGCGGGATTCTGTTTATCAGGGTCAGTCGAAGACTACGCGCCCCGGGCCGAGCCCAATCGTGACAGTTGCGCGTGTTGACCACCTGCCGTCCATGTCCGCCCGGCCAACATCTGAGTTGACTTCGGCAGCCGATATGAATGCTCTTAAAGCTCGCGAAGCTTGGGAGATGGATCGGCTATGGAAGGGTAGGAGCATGGTTCAAGGACAGCCAGAGACTGGCCTGATCGGTTCACCCTCCAACGTGGAGTCCAAAGCTGTCAATAATGAAACAGCCAGAGATACCTTTTCAATACAGGGTTTCGCCCACGGATCAAGTCATACGTCATACGTCGTGCAACCGTTACAAGCGCACCCTATACCAGCTAGCGTGTTTTATGCCAACATGCCAGCTGCTCCTCCTCCGATCATTTATGCTGCTACTTCTCCATACGGGCAACCGCAACCTTCATCTTCGAGAGACTACACCACGTATCGATCGCTACCAAACTCTTTTACAATTCCCTCCAAAGTCCCTTCGGTGGACCTTCCAGTGCGCCCTAACCCTTTGCCTGCCCCTCCGCGCGAATCAAGTTATCAACCTGCCCATTTACCGGTCCTGACAAACAGAAGCAGTGGATCTGCTTCAGAATACTGGGGAAACTATAGTCACATGCCGTCACACTCATGATATACCCACTCCACTTTCGTTCGTTCGCATGCAGCATTTCAATTTCGCTCACTTAAATTCACGTACGCTCACGATATTACTCAGCCATATTCTCTTTGTTCCAGTGCTGTTCTTTCGTCTGGGAGTTACTCACATTGTTATTGTTGTTTTCATTTTCCTTTTCATTATCACTTTCTTTACTTATCGCAGCTTGGACTCCAGACCTCTGCCGTGTAACAGCTCACTCTAAAACCTTAACAAGAGCGACAGCATAATGAGACAAATATTCACACCGGTAGTACAGCAACGAATTTTCGTTTACTAGACACCCAGCTGCAATGTAGACGTACGATTCCTATGACGAATGTTCACGAGTTACCTGTAAACTCCAAGGGAGAAAATCAGTCTGGTACAAGTTTCCACATGAATGGTAATACAAAATATGCGAATCATGCCCATGATGGTTAACCATGTTGTAATAATGGATCGTAGAAACGGGGGAAAAGGCGAGATGGAAATATACTAGCAATGTGCTGCACAAAAAAAAGGCAATTGTCACGACGAGTACGCACGGTAATCCAGAGGAAATTCTGGAACAGGGTAATCTTCCCACTGACGTTCACCACCATCAAGGAAGCGACGCAGCCTAGCGACTTGCGACGAAAGATACATGAGGATGATCTGCATCTTGATGTCTAGCTTCAGTTTCAGTATCTCTTCGCACGTTCGCAATGCTTGAGCTCGTGTCGCGACAAACATATTGCCCGAAAACCCGAGTTCTTTGAGGCTATCAATCATTTCTCCAAACTCCGAGCACCAAGCAAGAACGCCAAGCTGTTGAGTGATAAGTCTCGGGCCAACGATTCCGTGTTGTGGAGCACAGACCTGGCCATACTGCTTAAACCGCCCATACAATACGTTTGGCGCTGCCTTGAGAGCAAAGTCAAATGCCTCATTCTGTTTGATGACGTCTTCGTCTGGTATGTAGGGCTGAACTGCCGGTGGAGGCTGAAAGCGAGTCAGTTCAAGACCATCCAGAGAACACGACCTTTACCTCGGGCCGTAGAGGAGGTTCCTGGAACCACTGGTGCCCAGAGTAATCCACTTCACCACCGAAATCGACGACGTCGTGGTTCTTCCCTGTATAGTCCATTGTAGGTCGCGAAAAAGAGTCGAGTAAACCGGTCTGGATGAAGAAAGCTTCGAGGAGTAATGTTACGTCGTTGGGGAGTGGAGACTGTTTGTGTAGTGGAGATTCACGTTGTTTGGAAGGTATGAAAATAGTCTGATGGTCTGAATTTTCACTGGATCGAGTAACCGAGGATGAGAATGAAGTTAGATGCAGGACTGAAAACGCACCGAGTGACGGGGGACGGGGGCGCTTTAACAAGATGGAATTTTGGACCGTTGGACAAGTGGGTACGAACGGAGCGATCCTGTAAGGAATTAGAACAGAGGAGTGCGTCTGACTGGGAGAATGACCTTGAATACTGGGTTGACGGATGTCCTGGATGTTTTAAAAGAAGGCTGACGATGAGTTCGAGGGCTAGATGTGCGAGATTTCTTAAGTCTTGCGATAGATTGCCGGTGGCGCTCAACGGAAATCTGACTAATGCTTGATAACCGGCGACGGAACTGTGGCGAAGGTGATGGAAGGGCCGAGGCAAATGCAGTGGTAGGCGTAGTACTTGAAACAGGGGAATAAAGCGTGCTCTCAAGGGGTGTTGGCGATGTTACAAACGATCCTGTGTCTGATTCTGGGCTCTCTGGGGAAACGTTCGTTTGGAGGGGGTGTAATATTGGCCTGGAAGGGGAGGGTGGCTGGCGTGATTGGGAAGACGGTACGGGGATGCGCGGTGGTGGGATGGGTAGTGGATGAGGCGAGTCGGGTGCAAAGAGTGCAGATGGATAGAATGTGGTGATCTCGGGGATTCGGAGGTGGTCTGAGTCGCTGAGAGCAGAGATGCGCGACGGAGGGAAGGTCACAGATATGTCAGATGGATCGAGATGGTTCACGTTCCGACTAAGCCAGGAAGGAGATGGAGGGAGGAATGACGATCTTGCGGAGGAGTTGACCAAAGAACTCCTTACCAATGAAGATGGAGAGGCAGTGAGTTCTGAAGGGTTGACAAGTTGGTAGTGTGCGACTGGAGACACGTCACGGCCAAGTTCGGCTGGGGCTGAGTGCTTCCTCCTGAGTGGGGGCGGTATAGGGATGGGAGTAGGGGAGGACTCTTCGGGCAACGATGATATAGAAGCAGGGGGCGACGGGCTACTCTCGGTATCGGCAGCGGTGACAGAAGGGGAAGAGGACCGAGGAGTGCTGGAGAGAAACTGTGGTAAGGGGGGTACGGGAGGGATGGGGGGGTTGGCAGAATCGGTAGATGCAGAGTTGGAGTCGAAGTCACGCTTGTGATTCCAGCGTTTTCTACTCCTAATAGTGTCGACGGACGAAGCGTCGACTGGATGAGAAACAAACGAGTCACGAAGGATTTGTGAGATGGACTTGAAACGCTTGAGAGAACCGGTAAATCTATGAGCTCGTTTCGCGAATTTGGACGGGGGTTCGGTGACGGGAGCTGGAGCGACGAGGACGGGTTCCCGGTCAAGCTTTGTATCTGGCTCCTGCTGCTCTTCAAGTATGGCACAGCCACCTGAAAACGGCTCGGAGATGGAGGTGGAGGTGGATGGGTCAAGCGCGGAGAAGTCGGGAAGAGGAGTGGGGGAGTCGAGTGTGATGGAAGCACCTGGAACGGATGCCTGAGGGGTGGGTATATGTGTTGGTGGTTTCGGGAAGGCGAGGCAAAGGTCCGATTCGTCGGTTGCGGTGCGGGTGCGGGAAGAAGAGGCCCTGCTGTCTGTAAAAGAAGAGAGATGGATGGATGCTTTGGATATGTTCTTGAGACGGAAAAGAGAAGACTTTGTGCGAGAGAGGGGAGGAGGGGGAGTGGAGGATTCTGGGGGTGGTTCGTCGGTGGGGGGGATGTCGTCGGGTGCAACGAGCTCAAAGTCGGCGTCGACTTGGGGTTGAGCTTGTTTCTTTGCAAAGATGGGGAATGCGCGGGCGAGAAGACGGGAAGGATCGAAGGAATGCGTCGAGCTGCGCAGTGAGCCACGAAGGCCGCGCGTTAGCTTCGACTGCAAAAAGTTGTGCGCCGACGTTGTGTTTGTCCTCAAGTCCTCGAAATGCGGACTCGTGAAGAAGGAAGACGATCCACAAACCCGCGTCCTTTGAAGCTGGTAGAGCGTGACGACAGCGTGTCTGCCAGCTGCTCGAGAACCTCGTGTATTCCATCCCTCATCACGTAAAAAACTATAATATCTACCTTACACTTCTTCCTCCTGCCCCCCAGAGATCAGCCGTCCTACAATCGGCGCCCTCCCAAGCTCCGTCCTCGCCTTCATCACCCCCCGGTTCGACCACCGCAGCACATAGCCACTCACAACACCCCCTCCCATCAATCCCACCAGCAACATCAGCACCGAGAAATCCCCTCCCTTGGCGTAAACCGTGCGGTTCTCCTCCACCGGGTATCCTATCCCAATCGTTCTCATCCATGAGCCACCACCACTTTGCATCGGCTCATGAATACCTCCTCCTCCTATCCCACTGATCCCTGTCGAGCCTCCGTCGCACCACAACACCATGCTGCCAAGTTCGTTTGCCCTGGCTTTTGCTTGTTCCCACATCGCCAGTCCAACAGTAGTATCCCAGGTACGGGCAGGACCCAGGATGAGTGTCGGACGCGCGTCCAGGTCTGTGAACACGGTTGGCGATGTAAAGTCCAGGCAAATGGACGACGTGACAAGAAGTGGCCGCGTATGGTTTAGATCTGGAGCCCATTCAGGCTTGGTTATCCCCTTGGGATTTTTCAACTGCCATCGAGTAATCACAGGTGGATCGACCGATGGTATCTTTGAAAACGATTCGGTGACTTGTTTCCATTGTTAGAGAAGTAAGAAAAGAAAAGAAAATCGACCACTACGCACATGGCACGAGATTGCGCTTATAATACTGAATCACTTCATCACCTTGTTTCTGATCCTTGTGAACGAGTGCAAATCCGTTCCTTGTGTGCGCTGGATCGCCCACGACATATTCATCAAAGGCCACGCCAATGAGAGCAGAGAACTTCAGCTCTCGAATTTCCGCAAATGCATCCTCGCGCTCCCTCTCCGAGTTAAAGACAACAGCACTTTCAGGCCAAAGAATGACATTTGCTGCATTCATCGTTGACGTTTCGCTGATAAAGTCCTTCAGACTGGGATGTCGTCCGTCCAATGGATTGGGCAGGACACAACCGACCGTGAGTGGCGTGTGAGTGGCAACATCACCGCGCGGAGGTATAATGTCGAACATGGACGAGGGGAACGTGAGGGCGAGGAGCATCGTCACAAGTGATAAAAGTGCTTTGGATCTGGAAGATAAGGGCGACTGATTGCCCTGTGTATCCAAAGGTTCGTATTCCGAAAAACCCATCAGCCACTGAGCAACAAGCTCGGAACCTACCACAGCCCACGCTGCGACGATCCAATCGATTCCAGCTGGGCCAGTGAGAGACAATGTCCAGCTGTATGAAGAGGGTACAGGGGCTGGCCACCAGTTGAGCAAACGACCAACAGGCGAGATGCGGGACACAATGCTCCAACACGTCGCCCATAGCACCGGGAAAAGTGTGAATTTGGCCCAATCAGTCTTTAGCTGACCCTTGAGGCGGATGTCGAGGTAGATTGATAGCGCCACGATCGTATATGTCGCTCCCGATAACAAAATGATTGCAGCTAGAGACTCCGCAGGGCTGGAAAGTGCGCTGCTCGCCGCTCTCCAATGGGCGAGAGCGGAGCCAGCCGTGACAGAGATCCATGAGCAAAGTAATTCCCGCCCTCGAGTCTGACGGTGGGCAATTCTTTGCCCATGTATCATCAAGATGGAGAGCAGGAGGATCAAGGGGACAAAACTGGGCAAGGGACCCAAAGCCAAAGCGGCGAGTCCAAATTCTCCTACTGAAAAGAATGGGGTTGGGTGTCGATTGAGTATCAACGCTTGCAGTGAGGAGGTCATGGTGACTGTCAAGGTCCAACTCGTAAAAACGCGAGTCAACCAGTATTTGTAGCGCAGTCATTTTGAGGTTGTTTGTCGATCAGTCCAAGTTTACTTTTGTACACTAAGGCGTGCAATAACCGCCAGCAAGTAGCCTAGTAGGGAAAGTCTAGCACCAGGCAGACCTGTACAGCAGAAATAGAAACTAGTGTTGGAATACTTGTGAACGACGAATTCCAGCAGAGAGCGAAAGCAAACGCAGGATCTAACAAAACATCGATCAGTTCCTTTTTTTCGAGGTTTACTGATCAAAATGTAATCACCAGAGCTGGACCATCGCTATCCTGTTGTTTCCTGATCCTGCACTGATGGTTGATGCTCCATAACCGGAGCAAACGGATCCCCGGCGTCGTCCAACAACGGGCCACCTACTAGCAATGCGTTCGTACTGTCCAGCTGGGCAAGGCCATGCACGCCGTCGTAAGGCGTGCCATCTGGACCAAGAACGCTCATGTCCAGCTCCCCGACAACTTCTTGGTTAGCACTTTCATGCACGTCTACGGCAACATTTATACCTGCTTCCAACCCCTTGAACGATGCGTCTAATATGTCTGCTCCTTCATCGACGGTCAGGATAGGTTCAGTCTGTTGAAGGGATAATGCTGGGGGTGTGGGCGAAGAGGGTTTCGTCTGCGGTTCAAGAACTTCCTGGGTCACGAAATTGGTCACCGTAGCGTCGTGGGTGGCATCAAGCGCAACAGATGGAGCTGGTTCATCCTGATCCATGTCTTCGTCACCCTCCACAACCTCGGGTTCATCTGGGAGAGGGGCAAGAGGCTCATCAGCTTCTTCCTCGTCATCACTGAATTGCTTGCAGAGGTCCATGGTCATGAGTCACCCTATGGATCAGTTCGCCTGGCTGGGGACCCACCTGCTTCTTGTCCGTCTTCACCCACTTGTATATCTTGATGGTGGAGCTCGACGCATTCTCTGGAGTGACCCATATTTTTTCCCAGCACACGACAGGCTGCATGAGCTGACGTCTAGCGGCCTCTGTCGTGGCAAGGCGCACCCCAATTCTTCGTCTTGTCGCCATTGCCTCAGGCTGGTATGGTGAAGAAAGAGTAATCGGACCCCCGACACCGGGTGTTCATGTCTACTACACACAGATTATCTACCAAGTTTAATCCGAGCCCAAAGCATCATTGTCCAATGTTTTAAGCTGGTTGTTCAGCCCAGCGCAAGACGTCTTCGATGGTCACGACTGACGATGTGGACTAGTGGAGGCCCAAATCAATGTTTTAGACAATTCACGTTTGAAGCGAGACGAACCTGTCCCTTTTGGCTCGCATCCGAAGCAGTAGGATGAGAAGGAGTATCAAGAACCGTGGCACGTAGTTCCGAAAGTCGTGCTTCGAGCTCATCGCATTTACTGAACAAACGCCAACATCAGAGGGAACGACAAGCTGAGACGAAAGACAGATCGAACGTGTGGATGGCAATCGTCTCTTCACGACGGAGTTCCAACTGGCGTTGCATCATGCTCTCGAGATTCCCTCTTGCCTATAGTGATGCATATGTATTTTGGAGGGAAAGTGCACCAAACAAACCGACCTGGACCGGACGCAAGTCATTTGCGGCAGCCATCAGATTCTGGGCAAGCACAGTGATCCATTCTACGTGACGTTGCCATTCTGGAGGTACATTAGAGGATGGGGTTGGTGGTGGGGCGAGAATGGCGCCTGTGAGATTAGAGTACGTGACCAGAAGAGAACGGAGGATAGATAATAATGCGGGACGGCGATCTAGTGCTATGATGAGAGGACGCGTAGTGCGTTGAACCTCTGGCTCACCTACACTCGGATCGGCTGGATACAGCTGGTGTCCACCTAATTCAGCCAGGGAGGGAATGGACTCCTTGACCTTGGAAGACGGTGTCAAGCATTGCTGGCACTCGTAAGCACAAGCCATACAAACCATGTATCGCCAAAGACATTGTAGTGTCCGTCTTCAAGGATCCAGTCGACGCGGGGTTTCTCGAGTTGAGTGAGGGGCCACGGGGGTACATTGGATTCGTCAGACAAGACGTCGTGCTGGTTCACTGTGGTGATGTCGACATTTTGGGCCTTGACACGGTCTTTGAGCAGGCCGAGAAGTCCCAGATTGTGTTGCGTATAGTTGGTGTAGTGAGAAGGGGGGGATGGAAAGGGATTCCTCAGTTCTGTCTCTTCCTCCTCCATCGTCGTTTGGTTCAACGCGTGTTTGTTTGTTCAACTCCCACCACCAAAGTATGGTACGTCGCATCGCGTCCCAAGTGCACAAGCAAGTCTCCCGGCTCATGCGGGCAAACTACCTGCGCGATGAGCCTGTCTGGTACCAAGCAGTCCTGCAATATCCTCCCCTCCCCCTCCCCTCCCGTGCACCTCCCCTTGAGGCCGAAAACCCCTCCCGCAAACCAACCGTCTCCAGTCTGCGCCCACCAAAGATGCAACCCTTGACCATCAAATACTTGGAGGACAGGCTTCGACTCCAATTCTTCAGAGACCACCCGTTTGAGGCGTTCAGACCAGTCTCCATCGTAGAAGGTCAGGTCGTCGAGTCGGAGCACCCAGTCAGAGGGAACGATTGGTCGAGGCTGAGCCAGCGAACCAAGAACCCAACAGCAGAAGAGTAGGACTATTTCCCCACCCATTTGCGTTTCGTTGATCCCCGTCTCTAGTGCAGTCCTTTTCGCCGCCAACCTCCACAGACACCACAAGGTGGCCCTCACCGTCGCTTATACCCGCGCAGTCGCAGAATTCCGTGCCCTACGTGCAGAGTATGACATCGCAAACACATTCGCTCGTATGGAAGCCGAGTCATATGGCACCGTGTTCCCATCAGAAGTTGACCGCACGTTTGAGAAAGAGGACAAGGCCTACAAGTCCGTCGAGCGCAAAAAAGCCCTCGATGAGAGTGCTCTCCGCGCCCGCAAGCGTTGGCGTGCAATTCTCAGCACCGATAGCGGCATGGGCAACACTTGGAGTCGAGGACAGGAATATATAAAACGTCAGAAAGACGGTGTGCGACCATCACACCTCGTAGACGACCAAATCAAACCACCCTCAAGTCTGTCAGAGCAACAACTTTTTGCAGGTCGATAGCCTAGGGTATTTGATTCAGGTCTTTTCGCACCTTGTGTAAGTGCGTACACTAGTAATACAAAAGTCCTAGATTATGCCTTGACGCGTGACTGTGCAGCCAAGGCTGCGTTCATTCCCATCCACGTCTTTTCCACAAGGCCTAATAGCCTTTGCATATCCGAGCTCCAATCATTCATGACATCCTCTGCGCTTCGCTTAGGTGTGAAATTCACGATCCCTGCGGGTCGGTCCATCCGTGCCCAGATGGTTTTGGAAACAACTAGCCGTGCAAGCGTCTCCTCTGTTTGTCCCGGTTCAAGATCAAGAAGAGCTGTCAGGCGGGACAACCTAATTCGAGTATAATACTGAGAAACGACCCGGATGTTCTGAACCACAGTCAGTTCGATTGTGCCAAGATTGCGGGGAAATACTCACATGTTCGATGACACGAGTGCGGAGGTCATCCCATTGCGCCACACTGGAAAATACGGGTGTTGTTTTCAGGAAAGAACCATAAATGGATTCGATCCCCGGCCACCTCATTAGCTCCCGCGTTACAAATGACTTGACGAGGTTACTGTAAAAAAGTTTAGCAGTATTCAAAGGTTATCGCAAAGTTTCGTACTAGTGCAACTGGAGTTTCTCCAAAGCGGGGTTCACGAACCAGTGGTGCAACATGTCCGATTGTTCGTTGTTATGGGGGGCAAGAATGATGTAATAGACAATGTGTTCGAGTGCCTACATTCTCCAGATCAGACGGATTGGATCAACGGGTTCCATTTTCAAAGAGCTCACCGCACGACTTTTGCTCTCATCATCTTTTATCGAGGGCGTGTCCCACACTTTCTCGTAGTGCTTCGCAACTTCCAAGTACGCTGTTTGATGTAGTGCTTGCTGTATCATCAAATCGTAAAACTTGAGCTTCAGGTCCTGGTAAAGCGGTATCGATGAGCGGTTCAGATGGATATTCAGAATAAAGTGCTCCAACAAACCTCATTCTCCTTCGCTTTAAGGAATGTCTCATTGACCTTGCGGCCACCAACCCTCGCCTTGACCCACTCGGGTTCCCCTCCACCGATTGCATTCTTCTCCTCCTTTTTGCCCTTGCCTGGAGCCTCAGCATCCTTCAGGCGTGCGAGCGCAATCAATAATCGCATTTGTTCCAAAATAAATTCAGTCTTTTCTCTCCGCTCCATGGACGAATATGTTTCTACTTGGAGGTCAGAGAGTAGATCAGACGCCGTCTGCAGCGATTCCTTGATGGCAGATGCCTTTGCGGATGGTAATTTCGAGAGGCTTTCGTGATAGTGTGAGAGCAGGAGAGTCACGCGTGCACGGGGAGTCTCGAGGAAGATCTAATCACGTCACTTAGCCAACAGCTGGAGAGAACGCTTCTTCCAACATACCTTACCCTCAGTGACCGATCGTAGGGTCTCGACTAGTTCCAGCCACTTTGCGTCACCTTCCCGTTGTCTAATTTCTGCCAACCACGCCATTGCCTGCTCCACTATGGCTTGTACGACGCCCTTGAGCTGGCCGTGTTTCTTGCTCAATACATTGATGGTGGCGTTGAGCTGGACATAGTCCCGTGCTTTATAGCACTGGTCCAATGCAGCTTTCGCGAGACGCGTGGTCGACGGAAGATCAGAAGCCTGTGTCGTCGGTGAGACGGTTGGATGTCAAAGCATCATAGACGTACGTTTCTGGTTTGCTTTTCCAGAGCGAAAAGCTTATCCAGTGCCTGCGAAAGCTTGCCCGACTGACGGCAGTTGAGTCACGGTTGTGTGGGTTGGACTAGATTGCGCACCTCGGAGAGGGTTTGTGTTTCTGGTAGGAGAACGTCTACCTCTGGAGTAAAGTCTCTTTCTTGTTTCTTAACTTCGGCCATTGCTAGATGATAGTGTGACCGCGAATACGGCTGGTCGATATTCAGCGTGTAATGACGCGTCGCAAAGATGTTTGGCGCTGTTTGTTCTCTGCTGTCCGTCTCAATGCCTTTTCCTTTCCAATCTGCGCTAGAATAGTATTCATGATAATAACCCTACAACAAGCGCCAGCACCCGTGTACTATATGAGTAAAACCGTCCGTCGCAAAAGGAGAATTCATAGACAAACAGGAGGGATGTCATTCAACAGCTCACTCGTCGATTGAGTCGAGTTCCATGATATTCCTTGGAGCTCATGTTTTTCGTTTGATGGCTCACCACCATTCTTTTTTGGGGAATGGAGCATAGAAAGTGACTTGTCGAGCATATGCTTAGGGAGTGTGAAAGGGTACATAAGGAAAACGCGGCATGCAAGGGCGAGCAGCCCAGTGAGCATAGTGGGGAGCACAGAAGGGATTGCATGGAAATCGCCATATCGTTGGAAGAGGTGTGCAGTATCGTCGAAAGTGGTCTCCAGGGAATCTGGGGGTATGGTAGCGTCGACCTCGGTGTCCGCCATCACAGGGCCGACACCGACACACTGGTGAGCAACTTCTGGTGTTGCATCAACCGCCGTCTCGACGCACGATGGCGTCGCGTCCACAAAGACAGAAAGCAGATCGGGCTTGATTTGAACCATCCGATCAACGAGAGTCGGCGCTGACTGAATTCCTTGCTCTACGGTCTTGGGTCTAACGTGAGCAAACTTGTTGACGTAGGTCTTTTTGATGGTAGCGTCGACACTTTGCTCCTTGGTGTGTCGTTTGGCCTCTCGTCCAAGAGCCTTGGCCCTTTCGATGAGACGCACGTCCTGGAGATGCGGCAACCAATCTGATGCTTTCTGCCACCCCTGAGCATTGGCTTCCACATAACCCGGACGGTTCTTCTCGTGGAACCACTTCAACGACTCGAGGTGTGGTGCAAGGTGACTGAGAAGAATGGTGGTATGAAGAGGGTCATTGACGATGGAGTGGCCCACGTGGAGTCGAAGAAGCGACCTCGAGGAAACCTCGAGGGCACACAGCGTCTCCGCGGACCCCGGGCGCGCGTCGAGCACGAGTGCAAGGTTCTGCAGCCGCTTACAGTTTTGCGTGAGAGTCGCAACACCTTCCAAAGTAAGGTTGGGGCCCGAAGAACCCAAAAAACGGGCCATAGGACATAAGCGCAACGTCTCGATGTTGGGACACGCTTTGGCGATGTAACGCAAGTCTTCGTTGAAGAAGAGAGTCGACTCCGGAAGGTCTATCTCGAGGCGGATGAGGGCAGGGAGAGAAGAGAGATACTGGAGTGGGAGGTGGCGAGAGGGCTGGTCCGCAGCTGCACGAGACGTCGCCCGAACAAGTTCTGTAAACCGAGATGCACCAGTTGCACTTATCCGCAGGGAAAGCAGCGTCCGGCTGAATCGCTCGCATATCAAGACTGAGAGGTCTTGCCAATCAGCCATGTCAGGAGGATCTTCGATGACGAGCTCGAGACTAGTGAGCTCGCTCGTGATGTGCTTCAAGAACACGGCGATGTTTGCAACTTCACCAGTCAACTGAAGGCTCCGAAGATCCGTGAACACGCCGCCAGAGTGCAAGTCGCCTGTAAGGCGAAGTGACGACTTCTTGATTTCCGTAAAGTCTATCTCGTCACCAGAGAAAACCCCACTGTCGGATGATGCGTCACTCGGTGTCGCTGCGCCGGAGGAGACAATGTCATCGAAGAAACCCTCTACAGCAATGATTGATCTTCCAGTGAGATCCAGCTCGAGAGTGTGAAGAGCAGGCAAAGAAGCGGCCCACTGTCCAACTTGCGACGACAAAGCACCAGGTGCAACCAAAGCTAGTTTCTCGAGTGTGTTCTGCGAGCGTACAAGATCCGTGAAAGTTTCAGGAAGGCTGGTGGGAGAGGTGAACGAGAAGGCTGTAAGCTGGGTCTGGGTGCAAACATTGACGAGATAAGCGCTAAGCTGTGGAATCCTAGTGCCAACTTCCAAGATCAGGCTTTGCAATTCGGGGTTCAAGAAAAGTGTAGAGCGTTCCAAACCGGCCGCGGTGTCCACCCTCCATATGAGTGTCTGCAGGTGGGGTAAGATATAGGGTACAGGGCGGTTTTCTGCAATGATTGCGAAGACGGAAGGTGAGACACTCGGAGATGACTCGATGTATGCAACGCGGCAGACACGTTCGCCGTATGCAAGGACTCTGTCCCAGTCCTCGGCGTTTGGTGCCTTGGCCTATATTGATTTGTCAATAATGCGTAGGATACTTGGGGGCAAACACCAACCAAACCAAGGCCGGGACGACGGGCTCTCTTCATGATGTTGTTGGGGAACAACGAGATGAGCGGAAGAAGCGAGTCAAGCTCTCTCCAGAGTACATTCAGCGCGGGCTCGCACATTGCTTTGCATGTGCGTGCCAATCGAGACATGGAGCGGCGTCCATTAGGTGACTCGATGATGGTATCGAGCACCTTCTTCGCGGCATCGGGGTCGCGGAATAGAGCGGGGAACATGGTCTGGTCGTAGACGAAGTAGCGGTGGTGAGACGATTGCAGGCTAAGGTCGTTCTGAAAGTTGTAGTACGGTCGAAGAGTGAAGGAGTCGGAGAACGAGGAATAGAGAACACGGGTCAGCAGGTTAAATAGGTGGATATTACCCTTCACTGCGTTCACGCCGTGCACTCTTCCAGGTGGCTCTCATCATTGACTTGCGGATGCGGGCTGGTTAGATAGACCAATGGTGTGGGGAATGAACCGATTAAACGGGCGAGCCACGCTTCCTGCTTGAAACACTGAGGTCCGAGTACACGCGTAAGGGGTGTGGCCCGACAGTGTGCAACCGAGGCGAGCAAAACACATTCGTTCATGCACGACGACTATCGGACCGTCAGTGGTGCATATCCTACAGATCCACTCACCCAGCCGTCCTTGAGCAGTGTGGTACAGCCTTGGATTTGACGAGGAGCTGTACTGTCCGACATTGAAGGCTGCTGTCCACTGGCGGCACGTGGGAGACACGCATCGCCTGTTAGATCCTGCGGTTCATGGCAAGCAAAACGGCGTAAAACCATTGATATGAAAGCACTGCAAGTGAAAGCACAGCAGTCTAACATAACCACATACAATGCGCGAAGTTACAATTCCCCAACTTCCCAAGGAACGGGTTCACCTTCCCAGTTGTCCTCGGTCTCTACGTCCCCGTAGGTGGGATCATCGGTCTCGCCAGCATCCCATATGTCCCCGCCCCTAGAGGGGTCATAGTGTCCGACGCGATCACCATATAGCAATCCACGGACGACACGTTCCTCTGTGCTATTTTGGCTTCGCAATGGTGAAATTGCCAGCACGCGGCGGAATTTATCAGGTAAGTCTACACTGAACGTGTCCGACGCGTGATGATCTGCATCAATCTGTCGCTTGGCAGCTGAACCGTGGTTGCGGGCTCCAAGATGTAGTAATGGATCCCAATCGAAGTCGTCAGCGTGTCGGTGCGGGCGTTTATCCCGATCCAAGTTGATGGTCGTTACTTTGGGAGCGATGTCGTCTGGGCTATCCGCTCCTTCATCGCTCTCTTCATCCTCGACTCTCGGCTTCTTCCGACTAGCAATAATTTTTGCTTTTGCCTTTGCCTTTCCAACATCCCGACTGATTGAGTCTTGCGGAGGTGGAGATGGCGGGATCAAAGGATGTTGCAAGTGCAACGGAGTGCTAGGGTCTCTGTGCTCCTGCGCGAGATCGCCACTATCCAGGGGACGTTTTAGCGATGTCAGCGGTTGCGAGACTTCAGAAACTATGGTCGGGAGGGTGGGCCCTCGCGATGAAGCGAGAAAGTGGTCTTTAGTGGGGAATAACTTGGTCTGGGTGCGGTTGACTCGCCGTTCTGAGCCGGAGATAATGCCCTTTGATGTGAAGTCGTGGCGAGGCTTGAGAGAAGTCGTGGCAGGAGGGCCAACGGAAAGTCGTGAAAAGCTGGCATTGGGTGGAGAGTTGAGTTGTGCGACTGACGAACCAAGGGGTTTCTTGGGTATGGAGAGGGCGGGAAGAGCATCGTCGAATAACAGTTTGAATGACTTGCCACCTGCAGGGGCCTTTACTGGAGAATCGGCGACGAAAGATGCGGTAAAGTTGCAGTGCGATAGTTCTTGGTCGGCTTCATACTCGCTATTTGAGGAGTCTTGGTCTGATTTGGAGAAAGAGGGGAGAGCCTGCGAGCGGATGCGCTGACGCTTTGGTTTGTTGGGAGAGGGTGAGACCGGTTCTCCGCGCAAACGCTTTCGGGCACGAGAGACTGCCGCTGTGGATTTTGGGAGAATATGAGAAGAAGACGCGTCCGGGGTTGAGTCTGGGGAAGGGGTCACCGCACGCGGGTGAGACTTTGGCCTATTCCTAGTGGGAGTCGCGAATGGATTTGGGTGGGGAGTATGTGAGCGGGATTTCTTGACGGGAGAGAAGGGGTTAAACTGAGGGAGGGGAGGGACGGAGTCGGCTGGACGGGATTTTGGGAGGGAGAGAGTAGGTTTGGATAGTTTCTTGTAGAGCTTGTATTTCTCGGCTGGAGGGGGTGAGCAAAAAGGGGAGTAGGCGAAAGAGAGCGCGCACCGACGGATGGTTGGTCTCTGATGTCCTGCACGGAAGGATCTCTGCCGTGCTTAGAGACAAATTCGCGCTCCCAAGCTTTGATCTCTGCGCGAACGCGGTCAAGATTGGACATGGTGGTGGTGGTGGTGGTGGTGGTGGTGGTGGTGGTGGTGGTGGGAGTTGTCCAAACAGAGCTTTGTTGTCTCTCGCACTCACTCATGACCTGGAACGAATGGCGTCTTCCTCTCTCCCGCACTATCCTCAGTGACCCTGCCTTTTCTTCAGACCCTCGTGCTCATCCTCACTTTCCCCTCCCTTTCATTCCCACCCATTCATCTCCTCCTCCTCCTCCTCTTCCTACAAAAACAAGTACCCCAGCGCTGTTGCAGAACTCTCTCATACCCCGTAAAGCAACTATGAAAGCGCTCGTCCGTCGTCTCACCAGCCGTCACAATCTCGATCGTATCGACGAGTTGGATGAGACAGACCCATTTGGCAGCAACTACCATCATGATGGTCCTTACGAAGCGATTGGCGCTAACCATGTACAACCCACGACACCTCACATCCAGATCGATACTGTCCCCCGCAGACCTGATATCCGTTATTCGAACCGCGAGGTGCGTCAGGTGTCTGCTCTCATTCGTTCGTCCCGCTCACGTTACCCATCAAGTTCGTTCCGCGCCCCTCTCCGCAACACCAAGTAAGACCATTAATCTATCATGTGACTCACCGTCCTTACACCCGTCGCATACAGTCTGCTTCATGGGTACCCTTAGTCCATGCTGAAAAGGGATTACCATTTCATCTCGAACCCGGCCAGATCCTTCGACACAATACTATCTACACCTCCCACGCCTCTGGTATAACTCCAGTTCCGAATCACTCCCTCCCCCGGTCGAATACAGTTGCAACGCAACCCGACCACTCCCGAAACCAATCACCATCAAACTCCCGGACGCGTTCCCTTCAAGACTCCTCCTCGCATGACCTGCACAACCGATTATCATTCCCGCGCGTTCCTCCAGAACATTATCCTGGAGGCAACACCCCCAACCTACCCAATTTTCATCACGATCGTGACGCTACGCCTTATGTCCTCAATCGAACGGAAATCACCGTCTCTCCTCCCCCACGATACGAATCTCGGTTGCACAACTCAGATCCCTCGTTCCGATGCACCCCACCCTCCTTGAAACCCACGTCACGCAAAACACAGCCGACAGAGACTGCAATGCTTGCTTTGTCACCCCATATCTCCCGACATAAAAGCGTACACTCCTTGGACAGTTCCCACACAATAACTACCACAACCGCACAATCCTCTTCTGGCATACAAACCAAGTCTTTAGATCCCTTCCGAATACGCCACCTTCCGAAACGCCTTGTAATGCCAACTCTACTCCAACCTCAACCTCAACCGCCGCAGCCCCAGTACAAGTTTCCTCCAGCCGACCCTGCAATTTGGCAGGATGAACTTCCGGATCATCATGCTTTAGAGGGTGCGAATTATGAAGGACAGCCAGCTATGTATACACGAGGACCAAGACTCTTACGGAAGAGGTCATCCGCCTTCCCGGAGAAAATGCCCATACCCGCCCACGTACCTATACTTCAGGATGACGCCGTACCGATAATGGGAACTACCCCATCGAAGACGGTGAACGAGGCCGAAGGAACCAAAGAAAAGACACGTCGGCGAAGGCTGAGTAAACGGAAGAACGATATCTGAGTTTCGTCCTCCTTTTCTCCCTGACATCATCTTGGTATATTTTTTTGTAGCGGAAATGGTTTGGCTTACCGGTCTTCTATTCCACCTACTCATTTGTCACTGTGCTATCAATCCCATCCACAATTTGTAGTTTTTATCCCACAGATACTCTACGGCGCTGTGCGCTGATACACGGACGCGATTTGCAACCCTGTACTCATTATTACACACTAATAGAACAGCAGTTTTCATATGTCTTTCGTGGCGAAAAAAAGGCTGAAGAGTTGTGAGACTCTCGCCAGTAGCGTTCACTTCCGCGATTACGCGATAGTCTGGCGGCCTGCTTGCCCGCGATCTACATAAGAGGTTATTGTGACTCAAATACGTACTTGTGCAGTGCCAATTCGTCGCGTGGGCCGTCGAGCCCGTTCATTTCATGCGGAGGTTCGACGCCCGAAAAGGCCACAACGCGGAGATGCCTTGTTTTCATGATATCGTCAGAAGTTGACCCACTTCATCCGATCCCTCGCAAACTGGCGATTGAATGAGGCTGTCCTCTAAATTTGATAGCTCGTTGCTACTTGATTGTTGATATGACGAAGCTCACCTGAGTACAAACAGCTCGGACTCATAAATCTAATCTAGCCGGTAAGAGCGTTCTAACTCTAATTCCATTTCACCGCTTTGCCCAACATAAATACCTCTCCATGGGAGCATTTACCCGAAATGCCCTCCGCCTCCCTCTGCCCTCGACGTTTCGCCAATGGACAGTGCTAGTATTCTGCTGTCATATGGCTTGGCTGTCGCCCTTGTAGCCGCCGTCGCCATCGACCGTATTCGATACCAGCGGCTATCCAAGGCATGTCTACCCATCGTCGTCATGCTTAACTTCCATGACCGACCCTTCGTGCAGCTCGATGGTATCCCTTCTGTCGGACCTTCCAGTCCCCTTCTGTCTTACTATGGCGCCGCAAAGTTCGTTCTCCATGCGAGATCCATGGTCCAGCAGGGCTATGATCTGGTCCGTCCTCCTCACCAAAATTTTCCCGTTTAGCGGGCTCACTTCGAAGCTAGCATAAAGACAAATTCTTTCGAGTACCGATGATTGATCGATGGGTGGTAGTGGTCACAGGCCCCCTCGTGCAGGAGCTCCGCAAAATTCCCGACGAGAAACTGTCCTTCGATCACGCAATGAGAGACGTGCGTATTACCTTTTCCCTTTGACACCACCGATTTTCACGTACGTAACAACTTTCAGATTCTTCAAGTCAAATACACCTTTGGTATCGAAACGCAGACGCATCCTTATCATGTCACCGTCGTTCAAAACCAGCTGAAACGCAAGTTCGGCAATATCTTTCCCGATATCCATCATGAAATATGTCAAACCTTCGACGAAATCCTTCCTCCTAGCGAACTCGGTGAGCATCACCTCTTGTTATTCCTGCGAATCAGGTCCCATTTCAATCCCCATAGGCTGGGTCAATGTCCCCGCATATTCCGCGGTGATGAAAGCGACATGCCGTACAAGCAACCGTGTTTTTGTGGGACTACCCATTTGTAAGTCGCCCTTTATGCCACCGCCAAGTGGCTATTTAGCTCCGCCCGTAGGTCAATCTCCCGAATTTGCTGATCTTCAAACAAAGTTTGCTCTGCAAGTAGTTCTTCGAGCTAGTCTGGTAAACTTC
The DNA here is from genome assembly GCA_038089535.1 of Hemileccinum rubropunctum. NCBI lineage: Eukaryota > Fungi > Basidiomycota > Agaricomycetes > Boletales > Boletaceae > Hemileccinum > Hemileccinum rubropunctum. The sequence continues at coordinate 30,073 of JBBPLC010000013.1, read as the reverse complement.
TTCCCAGCGCTAATGCATCCGTGAGCACATCTGTTACCACTCATGGTGCGACGATTTGGACTATTTGGCTTCTAGAATCATTGGTCGCATATTGTCCAACACGCCTAGCAGTCTGAGGCACTGCATGGAGTTACTTCAACCCATCGTGGAGGAAAGATTAAAACAATATGACGATTACCCTGACAACGAGTGTCCTAGCCTTCCGGTCCGCCTTGCCATTCCCACGATTGTATTCGAGCTTATGTCTTGACTCTAGGATGATATGATCACCTGGTTGCTTCAGGTATCCAGACCAGAGGATAGGAATCTGCGTAGTGTGTGCCTACGTATACTCGTTTTGAATTTTGCATCCTTGCATACTTCCGCTCAGGTTCGTGTCGTCCTTTAAAAGAGATCGTTGTTGACACTCGACGTAGACTTTCACTCACGCTCTTTTAAATCTTGCATCACATCCAAAATACATAGAGCCTTTGCGCGAAGAGGTGCAAAAGGTGACTGAGGAAAACGGGTGGACGAAGGATTCGATGGCGATGTTGGTGAAAATGGAAAGCTTCTTGAGGGAGTCCCAGAGGGTCAGTGGCACGAGTCTCTGTGGGTCAATTCTTAACATTACCATGACCAAGGAATTGATCTCTTCTCTAGTTCCCATCGTTCGCAAGGCCATGGAAGACATCACATTTTCCGACGGAACAACAATTCCTTCTGGCACCCATGTGGCTGTAGCATCAATGCCTATGCATCTCGACGATCGCTATTACGATAATGCGTCTGAATTTGATGCATTCCGCTTCTTACCGAGGCAGGCTGTTGGAGAGGACTCATTGCAGAAATCGAGGCTTACATCTACTAATCGGTTGTACTTGGTATTTGGACACGGAATTCGAGCCTGGTACGTCCACAAATCATTCGACAAGATGACATTGCATATCTGATTGCCATGGGTCGTGATTTTTCGCAGTCCTGGACGATTTTTTGTTTCTGCGACGATGACCACGATGATGGCTCACTTGGTGCTAAATTATGACATAAAGCTCAAGGACGGAGTACGGCCTCCAGATCAATGGTTCCAGATGAATTGTTCGCCCAACCGGACGGCGAAGATCATGTTCAGACGACGTTCATAATCATATCCATGTTTCTCTTCACGTAGTAATCTCGTCTTCGACTCCCATCATGCTAATTTTGCTTTTTATGTTTATTCACATGCTACTCAATTGCGAAATCACGCCGTAATTCGGGGCGATTGATAGGAAATTAGCTCTCATTCTTAGTCTTTCGAGGACGCCCTCTTTAGGGGTACTATAAGGGGATATCTGCATATCTGACAGATAAGCACTGGTTGCAGATGCAGTGAGGTTTGCTCGTGTGGATCCTGGCGGTCACCAGGAACCCATGTTTTGACTACGGAAGTGCTTGGCTGCTAAATTAGCGGTGTGCCCCAAGGAGATTGGCTGGAAAAGACACGACAGAGTCCACCGGGGCCCACATACAGGAGCCAACGGCTCGTGCTGTACTATATGATATAGAGAAGGTGACACCGACGGGTCAAGAACACTCTCGGATGAACGAGACTGATCTCACCGCCCATTAGCCCAAACAAGCCATGTTATTTCCGCTAGTAAGGGTATCTTCCATACTCCCACCGTAGCATGGGTATGATTGATCATGTCTATATATCAGAGAATCATTCAAGCAATGTAACTGGTCCACACGTATCGGAGATACTTCATCGTGGCTTAATTACCTGGGAGGTCGTTAATGATAGAACCGGCTCGCCCTTATTATGTGTAACCTCCCGACGGAACGAGGATATAGTGATGCTTCTTGAAGCCGGCATCAGCGTGCATAACAATCCCTATTGAGGTAACTACCGGACCAGTGGGAGAGGAAGAGTGCTATTACAAATTACTTTCGGGGGATGATCAATAAGACATGCGGAACATGAACTGGAAAGTGTACTGCTTTGTATCAGGATCCCAATGCGACCAATTCCAATATCCGGCGTCGTCAAATTCATCCTCTATCTCTCTTGCTGGGATGCGAAAGGCAATCGTCTCGTACGGCTCAGCAGCAACCTTTTGATGGCAAGTCAGTCTCCTGCATTCCATCATCGAAAGGACGCACGATCAAATACTGGTATGCCTTGTTCGGTGGCTCCCGTTTTTGTTCCCAAGCACTCATGAACCGCCGTCGGGGGATGACGCCTGGTTTGATTTGAGGAAGGTGCACTTGCACCATCATACCTTCCTTTCCCGTATCCCTGTCTCGAACTTTCGTCACACGGTAACCTGGTCGGCCAATTTTGAGGAAGACTTTTCGCTGTACGTTAGACTGTGCGGGAGCCACCATCAACTGGGTCTCCTTCGCATCCCGGGCAGCCCGTCTGGCGAGGTTTGTTTGATGTTTTTTCCCTTGCGTATGTGCAAGATATGACCCTTCATTCGTGTGAAGGGTCAAACACAGCCGACATTCGAGAGATCCGAGATGGTTGCGTAGGATATAGGGATCCTGCGAGAATTTAGAGACGCGAACAAAGAAGAGGCGTAAACGTACCTTTGCAAGGTCAATGGTTTCTAACGCAAGCTTCCTAAGCCGCTCCCTTCTGTCGACATTGGTTTCTGATGCGCCTGCAACACCTCCTCCCCCAAACTTGGAGCCTACACGATTCTACAAGAAAGGTAAATGATGATGAGGACCATGCTAGTGCGTATGTTCGAACCTGATAATCTAGAAGAGAGAGAACGGTCAGCTGTTGTTGCAACGTTTGACACAAGAAGTACCCATTATTTGCTTTAGTGTCCTTGAGTTGGTTGGTGGTCGAGACGAAAAAGCAGTCGTCGGTTTCCCAATTCGGTCTACCAATATTTACACTACCCCAGTACACCTTTTACTTTCACGATGACGGGACAAAAACGTCGTCTCGATGATGGCCCCTCCGGTCAAAAATCAAAGAAAGCCAAGTTGGCATTGGAAAAGTCAGAGAAGAAGAACCACAAGCGCGATCCGGTTCCTTCTACATCTGCAATGACAGCAGACGAGATTGATTTTCCGCGTGGAGGTGGAACTACTCTGACACCACTCGAAGTCAAAAATATTCGAACGGAAGCGGTCAGAGAAGCGGAGCAGGAACTATTTGCTGTGAGTGGCCTAACCATAGCGGAGCATTGGACTTAGGTATCTAGTCTTCAAAGCAAACCCAAGTCGGGCGCATACGTCGCAAGTCCGACATCAAGGGCAAAGCTGCAGAGGCTGAAACGGAGAAAAAATGTGCTGTCCGCATCGAGCACCTAAACTACAAGGCAGGTCTTAATTCGGTTTGCGCTATTGAAACTAATTTCGTGCAGCGTCTCATCCCAGGGATGAAGGTACTTGGCCAAGTGATGTCGATACAACCTCTTGCTATCGTGGTCTCGCTCCCTAACCAACTGTTCGCTCACGTTCCGATCACTCAAGTCACTTCTCAGCTCACCGGGCGACTGGAGTCTACCAACGACGTTGAGGATGAAGAGTTTCATGACGATAAATCAGAAAGTTCTACCCAAGTTCCAGACCTGACCAATCTATTCGACATTGGGCAGTACGTCCGTGCTGTTGTGATAAGCACGCATAGCCCAGGCACAGGTGATGTCGTTGGACTTGGGCGTGTTCGTGATGACGCCATCAAAGCTAGTCGAAGGGTTGAGCTCAGTCTCCTCCCAGAAAAGGTCAACATGGGTGTACGGAAAGCCGATTTGAAGGTTGGATATGTGAGTCTCTTTCAGCGATACAACGAGCGAGACTCTTAGCGTACACCACAGTCCTTGAGCGCGGCCGTGCAAAGTATTGAGGACCATGGGTACATCCTCGATCTTGGTATATCTGGTGTATCTGGATTCCTGTCGTTCAGGGAAGCTCACAAGGAAGGGGTCGAGGGGTCAAGACCACAAGTTGGGGCACTTGTAGACGTTTCCGTCATCAAAATGTCGTCAAATGGTCGCATTTGCACTCTTACCAGTGACCCCGAAGTACTAGTGTCGTCTTCGGTAAGGTTTGTTATCAACCCATACCATTCACTGAGCTGACAATTTTTTCAGATATCTGAAGTGACAAATGTTTCATCCGTATTGCCAGGGTCACTGGTTCAATCTTTGATCACTGCAGTCGTCCCGGATGGCCTAAATTTGCAAATCCTTGGCTTCTTTGATGCAACAGCTGACGAGTTTCACTTACCCAACACACATAGCACGCTCAAAGTAGGGCAAAAAGTAAAGACAAGAGTGTTGTATGATCTTCCAGGGACAACTCCACCGCGATTCGCCGTCACACTTGCAGAACACCTTATTGGACTTCAACCCAAAAGCACATCTGAGAATCAGCTTTTATGCGCCGCTTTCCCTGTAGGTGCTGTGCTTGACCCAGTCAAAGTGCGACGGGTGGAAGCAGAGAGAGGACTGCTTGTGGAGATACAACCCAACCAAGAAGGTTTTGTACATGTGAGCACTGCGATATCCAGCGCTTTCATTCTGACTGATGACACCCAGATTTCACAAGTCTCCGATGAACACATCCCCACACTGTCTGCATCATCCGGATCATGGAGAGTAAATACTTTCCATAAGGCGCGCGTAACTGGCTATCATCCGTTCGACGGCATTTTACAGCTTTCTCTACGGCCATCCGTCTTGGAACAAAAGTTTCTACAAGTTGGCCAAGTGCAAGTTGGTGAGATAATGAAAGGGACAATCAAACAATTGACGGATTCTGCGCTCTTTGTGTCCATATCGGGAAACGTAGACGGAGTGATCTGGCCTGTACACTATGCTGACATACCTCTCAAGCATCCTTCTAAGAAGTTCAAAGTCGGGGGGAGCATAAAATGCCGTGTACGTGCTGGTGGTACCATCGCCTTTCCTGTACGCTCATCGGTTCCAAGGTGCTTACAGTCGATCCGGAGCGAAATCGTATTGTATTGACGGCTAAAAAAACGCTCTTGGACACTGCGTTGCCCATCTTGACCTCCTTTCCTGACACCAAGATTGGGCTTCTCACTCACGCGGTCATTTTTCGCGTCGCGGAAAAGCATCTCGTGGTCGAGTTCTTTAACAACGTGAAGGCTGTAGTGCCCGCACGCGAGGCTAGGTATGATTTTTTGCCGCATGCATAGTCACACTACAAACGAATAATCCCTAGCGAAACTGGTGCGAAGCTTACCGATGTATATTCTCCTGGAAGAGTCATCAAAGTACGCATCATCTCTGTACGCCCGGAAGCACAACAAATTGTGGCAAGTATCCGGCAAGCTACAACCTTGTTCTCTTCAAGTACAACCGACATATCCTGCGTTCTCATAGGGGACATGGTTGAGGGTGTTGTCACTCAATTACACAAGTTAAATGTCGTGCTTTCGCTCAAACCATCCGATGTACGCGCGCTCGTCTCATTCTCAACCTTGGCACGCCACTGGAACACGACCGTGCCAGAGCTCAAGACGTCCCTGAAACCAGGTGCCCCAATTGCCTCGCTGGTTGTGGTTTCACGCAACCCCGAGAAGAATTTTGTTGTCGTAACTGGGTGCTCAAAAAACGATCGAGCGAAGAAAATTACACTATCTATGGACAACGTCATTGTTGGACAAACTGTTGGTGGACGAGTGACTAAATATGCGCGCAACGGTGCTCATGTCAAGCTCACCACCCGGATCTCTGGATCGCTACATCCAACCGATGCCTCGGACGACTACGAAACTGGAAATCCCTTTCCTGTCGTGGATTCTATCTTGAAAGCTGCGGTGGTGGATATTGACAAATCAAGAAATCACTTATTCCTCTCTACGCGCGCCTCAAGACTTTCACCAAATGACGCTGAACAACCAATAGACCGTGAAATACACAGCTTCGACGATCTCAAGGTTGGAGACACAGTCAGGGGTTTCATCAAGAGTGTAGCAGAATATGGGCTGTTCGTGACGCTTGGCAGGGGGGTCGATGCTCGGGTTCAAATTAAGGAACTTTTTGATGAGGTATGACCCGAGTTATATCCAAACGGTTGATGCACTGAAACCAATTCACAGTACGTAAAGGATTGGAAGGGACGGTTCGTCGTGAACCAGTTAGTCAGGGGTCGAATCTTGAGGCATGTGAGTTTTTCGGAACGTTGTGTCCGACTTAATAACACCGTGCTAGCATTGATACTGCGAGCAAGAAGGTCGAAATGACCTTCCGATCGGGTGATCTGGCACGTGCGCCATCCAACCCACTGACTCTCAGCGATCTTCGAGAAGGTCAGAAGGTTGTTGGCCGAGTCAAGCGCATCGAGCGATATGGTATTTTCATCGAGATTGAGGGCTCGAAGATAAGTGGTCTATGTCACAAATCTCAGGCAAGTTACCAGTTTGCTGTTCTCCCGTCCCCCGTCAACCCTTCGTCCGTCAGCTCTCGGATAACAAGGACGCGGATGTCATGATCGCCCTCCGCACGTTCCGTGAAGGTGATTCTGTGAGAGCTGTCATTATTTCTCGCGATCTCGAGAAGAAGCAGCTCTCGCTGGGCTTGAAGCCCTCTTACTTTGCTGGCAACGAGGATGAAGTCGGATCGGATTCTGCGCACCCCCAGGATGATGAGTTTGGAGTCGCGAACGATGCGAAGCCACACGGAATGCTCGATGAAAGTAGCTTTGATGAAGACCATCCGCAGTCTGGTTTAGACGAAGAGGAACTACTCGAAGTTGGCGACGAGAACGACAGTGATGATGATGACTACGATGTTCCCATCCAAGTCGACCTCACACCGTCTGACCCCATCAGTTCCCCAAAACCACGAGAACATCGGGAAACAAAAGTTCCTTCCCTCAAAATTGACGGTTTCCAGTGGTTTACGAACGACGTAGGACCCCATGAGGGGTCCCAATCAGAATCCTCAGACCAAAGTGAGGGCGAGGAAGGCCCGACAGAGAAAAGGAAGCGGAAAAAGCGCAAGGAAATAGAGAAGGACGTCACTGCTGATATGCAAACGAAGATTCCTGATTCATATGCCGACTTTGAACGAATGCTTCTGGGGTCCCCTAATTCCTCTTATCTGTGGATCCAGTATATGTCCTTCCAACTGCAGCTCTCGGAGATCAACAAGGCACGAGCTATTGGCAAACGTGCTATTCAAACCATCCATTTCCGAGAAGAACAGGAGAAACTCAACGTCTGGATAGCCCTCCTAAATCTGGAGAACGTATATGGTACAGATACCACTATAGAAGATGTCTTCAAGGACGCAGCGCGACATAATGACTCCAAGACAATTCATCTGCGGCTCGCGGCCATTTTTGATGAAAGTGGGAAATATGAGGTTCGTTGAAGCACTGCTGTCCGAACGCCGTTCTGAACATCCAACAGAGAGCGGAAGAGCAATATAAGCGAACATGCAAAAAGTTCGGTCAGAGCTCAAAAGTTTGGACGTTGTTCTGCGAATACTACCTTCGGCGCGGGCTAACAGAGGATGCGCGTAAACTTTTATCGCGCTCTCTGCAAAGCCTCGAGAAAGGGAAACGTAGGTGGGCGTTTTCATGTGTATTTGATGAATAACCGTGCTTGCCAGACCTTAAAACTATATCCAAGTTCGCGCAGCTAGAGTATAAGCTCGGTGATGTCGAACGAGGGAGGACAATTTTCGAAGGTATTGTAGATTCGCACCCCAAACGATGGGACATTTGGTCTGTATATATGGACATGGAGGCAGGCAAAGAAAACATTCAACACTTGCGGCAAGTCCTCACCTCTCACACGAAAAACATACTCAATGGCTGTGTAGAAATTTGTTCAACCACGTCCTTACGATCAAGATGACAGGCCACAAGGCGAAGTACGTACTCGAGTCCTCGCATGGGTGCACACGCTTAGAATCATCACAGAGCATTCTTTAAGAAATGGCTAGATCTGGAGCGCAAATTAGGTGATGAAGAAGGTGCCATGGCTGTGAAGCAGAAGGCGATTGAATGGACCCAAGCGGCTGCAGGGGCTGTGTAAAAATCCTTTACTCATACGGATATATATATCTGGTTAAGAGAATAGAACAAGATGAGAAACAGAATTATGGCAATGAACTTGCAAATCCGAATGAGTGTAAGTAGTGGGGAAAGCAATCAGGGAAATAATGGTACGAATGTATATATGCAAGAAACATCAGCGACAATACCGGCGAACAAGTGTCATGACCGTGACCCCGCTCGACCGTGTCCAAGAGGTGAAGATTCGAAATCGCTCATCGGCCGGCGCGTGCTCATCGAACTTGCAAGTTGCCGTTGCCAATCATCTAACTCGTTGGAGAGGTGTTCAAAGTTCTCTGAGCTAGACATACTCGACGGACGATTGAATGAAGGTTGATCAACCTCTAGAAGAAGATGTATCTTGTGGGATAGCTGCTCGTTCTCCCGTTTGAGGTTGGTATTTTCTTGGGTGAGTTGTTCAACGACCGTTTCATCTGAACCTTTGCGGTAAATGGCCAACGTGGCATTAAGCTTCTCAACCTCGTGCTCGAGTTCCTCCACTCGCGAGTACCGGTCATCCGACTCTCGTTGAGAAACCACGAGGTTTTCTCTCATCAATGCTAAGTCCTTCTCGAGTGTCTCGATACGTTGGCGCAAGTCCATGTTCTCGTTGATTAACCGTTGAGATTGCTTCTGTGCCTCGATGAGCTGGGAGCGGAGTAGATCGTGGCTATCATCAGAAGGCGTACTACTGCCGTTAGCACGTGTTCGTGATCCAGGTTCAGTGCTCGAGCGCCCGTGTACTGCGTCAAGCTCCGCCTGGAGGGCGGAATTTGCTGTCTTCTGCTTCGTCAACTCGTCCTTCATTCTCCGCATCATTTTTTCAGTGCCTCTGCATGGACATAAGAGATTATTTGTTGCATGATTATATCATAGCTTACTTCACATAGTGAACAGCAAGTTGGTAGTCTTCTTCCATTTGCTGCATCCTTGCTTTATAGTTGCGCTCCGTTTCTTCGAGCTTACTTTCAGCCTCGAGAGCCCGGGCTTCTGCGGTGGAGTCACTTTCAACGATCGGACTCTGCCTAGACCGAGAACGATCCAACTGTGACGCTAGCGTGGTTACCTGAGCTTCGGCATCTTGTTTTCTTCGAAGAGCTTGGGCAAGTTCATGTTCCGAGGTCTCGTGAAGCCGGATACGCTCGTCCAGCTGCTTCTCGAGTTCAGCTATCCGGGATGCATCGAGGGGGCGGCTCACGGACTCTTCTAACTCCGAATTAAGTCCGTTTTCAGCGAGGTAATTGCGGAGCATCGCCAATCGAACATTGGTATCAGCTGCCTCCCTGAGAGCGTCCCGGAGCTCTTTTTCTTTCTCCGCAAAGTCCTTGCGTAGACGCCCGTGCTCTGAGGTGGAACTAGAAAGCTGAGCACGAAGCCCAACGATCTGAGAGCGCAGAAATCCTTGCTCAGATTCTGAGTCTCGAACCCTCTGCCGCTCCTCGCCAAGATCATTTTGTGCTTCCTCCAAACGCTGGGTAACTTCTTTGAGGATCTTTCTGAGCGATACAGCCTCCGTCTCCATCGCCTCAACTCTCTCAGCATGTGCACGTGCGTGTCTGTCTTCGTCCACTCGGAGATCACGATGGGAATCCAGCAGTTCTCCGAGGCTTCCGGTCGTCAATGCCCGGAAAGCGTCTGCTTCCTCGCGCGATTTGGCCCACAGATTCTCCACCTCTGCCAGCCGGATCCGAAGAGACTCTACTTCCGACGTGCGCGCCTCAAGTTCGCCTCTAAGTTCTGCGAGCTCAACCTCTAGCTGACTGACTTGACCCCGCGCGCGTTGATGGGCTGTATCAACTTCTTCAGAACGGGAAGTCTGTGTTTGCAGGGCAGTACGCGCTTGATCCAAGGCGCGGATATGTTGTTCGCGGAGTAGGGTGAGTTCTTGTACCTGGCTCTTGATTTGCTTGCACTCGGCATCTTTTTGCTCGAGCAAAGACGTTTGCGCAAGCAGACGATCGGCATGATCCCGAACAGCAGTTTCCATAGCATTACAATTTGTCTGGAGCTCTGAGAACGCGCGGACGTTGCGATCGCGGAATTCCTCAAGCGTATCTGCACGTTTGTTAGCGTCTGCTGCTCGCGTCTCTGCTTGTTCGAGTAGAGTTGTTTGCAGCGACAGAGAATCGCTTAGCTCATCAACTTTGCGACGCATAGCTGTCTGCTCAGACGAGAGGGTAGCGAGATGTCGCTCCAACTCCGCAATGCGCTCACGTTCAGCACGAGCAACATCTGAATGCGTACCAGCCTCGTACGCAGTGAGCTTGGCGCGATAATACCCTGCTTCCTGAGTAGCGCTCGATTTCATGCGTTCAGCATCTGCAATCCGGTCTGAAGCCTCTCTTGCTTGGCTGGCCAGTGTCGTCTAAACACACTGAATCAGCAAGATGGATTCAAGACATGGACAATTTCAGAACAAAATGTTCACCTGCATTTGCGTCTTGAAATGTTTGAAGTTCAAGATCATATCCACTATCTTTGTTTGCTCGTCAGTGGCCGATGCCCCAAGCTTCAAATTTTCGGCCTCAAAGAGCTCCTCGTCCACCTGTACAAATCCTGCCCGAGATGCCTTCAGAAGTGCAGTCTTCATCCAAGCCTCGCGCTTGCGTAACATTTCTACCTCCATTTCTTTTGCTTTATAATCCCGAATGAGGTCAGCAGTCACATTGCCTGTGCTGCCGAACTTCTGCTGCGAGTGACCGTGTGAGTGCACGAAGCTATTGGTCTGGGGAGTGGCAGAGGGAGAACTCTGATAGAACGCATCCGATGGAGGCTTACTCCTATCAACGATAGGTGAAGGACTGCGAGCAGCAAGGGTACCATTCATGCTCATGGCCACGCTAGTCATTGTGGCTGGCTGACCCTGTTGTCCATGGCCATCGATGCCACCTCCCACAGGCGACATCGCCCTTCCGGCAGTGCCATACGTGGGGCTTCTCGCGCGCTGTGCTTGAATTTGCGGATCTGTTGGAGTTGGTGATCGTTCCGTTGCTCTGGTTCCCGTTGAGACGCTATTCGCACTCTCGGATGTAACTCCTGTGTCTGTAGCATGTCCATCGTCTGTCCCGAGGGTTTCGTCTTCGTCTCGTCGAGGACGCGCTGGAGCTTTGACCTTTGCGGTCGACCCTGGGTTTGACATGCTTACAAGACTCTGGGTTGGTGCAGGCGCAGCCATGCCATTTGGCGCCTTTGTGCCTGGGCGAGTTCCGGGCGGAGACATTGCACGGCGAAGATCGTCCGTGTCTGATTGAGGACCTGTGGGAGACATTGCACGAGTCCCGTTGAGCGTGGATAGTGGTGCAGACTGGCCACTTGATGGAGAAGGCGTTGCGGACGATTTACGAGCCAAATTGGTCATACTTCCGTTTGGATTGGGTGGTGCTACTTTGTGAGATTCGGGGTACTTGATATGCTCTAGAAAGACAAACGAAGGACAATGGGTCAGGGGCAAAACAATGTAATAAGAGCCATACTGGTATCAAGAACATGGATTATTCCATGATCGTCTCCTCTCGTAGGCGTGAACGACTCTCCACCGAGTACGAATATTCTACTTCCCATTGAAGCCATTGCATGACCAGACCTTGCACTTGGTGCAGGACCCATGTTCTGGAACATATACCATCGCTGGTCTGTGTAGCCAACAAGATCAGCCTCGATTCGTCAAAGATGATAGGACCACAGTCGTCGACACTCATATCACAACTGAAATGGAAAATGCTAGAAAAATCACTTACTGGATAATTTGAATGCCGCCAGGTCTCCTAGATCCTTGCCATCGACGCCCCTCCCTCCAAAGATATAGATAACATCGTCCACTACAGCTGCTGCGTGTCCCTCTCGAGGGGAAGGAATAAAGCCAATACACTGGAGCTCTGTCCATCTGCGCGTGTTGACATCATATGCCCATGTATCGTTATAATGGTATTGGCCGTCAGTGCCCCCAAAACTAGCACACCATGATTAATGATAGTCGCGAAGGTACAAGAAGGAACGTACACGATAATGCGATCCCCATGCGTCACACAGATATGACCGGTCCGTTGAGCTGGTCGATCCGTGGTTGTAGGCTGACTGAGTTCCCACTGAGTTTGAGATCTCACTGTTGGCACATATACAGATGCCATGAAGCACGCAACGGGTGTGACAGCGAAATTGTGTGATCAAGTCCATTGGAGGAAATACGAAAACAGGGGACTTACGTGTATTGAGATCGAAGGACCACAGATCATTGAGGAATTCTCCATCCACCTGGCCACCGAAGACAAAAAACTTAGTCCCAACCATGGTCACAGCATGACCGTATCGCCCAGATGGCGAAGACCCGTACATAGATACTTTTGTCCATTCCTTCGACACTGTCCGAGTGAGGGGAACACGGAGAAGTCAGCGAGGTGTAATACAGTTTCGAAAGACGGTGGATGATGTGAATCGGAACCACTCACCAAGATTGAGGAGATAAAGGCCATCATCTTGCTTTTCAGTTGGGTCAGACATTGGATCAGTCTTAGTATCACCACCCCAGACAATTAATACACTGCTGACAATGGCACTGGCATGGCCAACTCTTGGAGGAGGAATCTCGCCCGCGGTCTGGACAAGAGTTGCACTCAGATCTCTGGTTGAGAAGAGGTACAAATCATTGCGAGCTGCTTCACGAACAAGACCGCCAAATAGGTACAGCTCTCCGTTAGCGGTGGCTGTTGCGGGAAGGGCATGACCGTAACGGGGAAACGGAGGGGGGGAGGGAGAGGTTGGGGGTACTACACCAGGCTTTGGCATGAAAAGGGGGGGCGGGAGGAGGAGGCGGCGTGCAGACCAAGGATATGCAGGACGTTGTTGAGGTTGTTGCTGGGACTGCTGTGGTTGACCCTGTTGGGGGGGGGAAGTCTGGGAAGGATGAGGGGCAGCATTTGTGACTGGGCCACGAATTTGTTGTTGACGTGGCTGTTGGGATTGAAGAGGACCGTTCTGAGTAGTTGTACTTGAGGCAAGAGATTTGACAGGAACAATTGGGTGAATGGTTACAAACGAAAGTAAAGGAACTCACGCATCATTTGATTGCGGTGGAGTCTCCTTAGCAGCCAGCTGAGCGAGAGCCTGCGACGGGGTCTGGGCGACGGTGACATTTGTTGCAGCAAGCTGGGATGCACTAGGGTGCTTCTTCCTAGAGAAGAAGGACATTCTCCTTGCTCTGTTTCCGAGGATGGACGGTATGGTTGACGGGTTGGAGAAAAAAAAACAAAGGTTGCGCTGTTTTATTGTAGGAAAAAAAAAGTTGTGCGGATGCAAGGGAAGGGCGAGCCAGCGTTTGAAAAGGAAAAATGGATGAACGAAGGAAAGAAAGGTGAACAAGGAGAGCACTCGACGTTCGGTGTAGAGAGACGGAGGAGATCAGACGCGGCAATTTTGTGTGAGCACTAAAACAAGTCCGTGTACTCGGTGACACCTGCCACTTCGGACCATTTCATCTTCATACACCGTTATTTTCACTGACATTCCACGCCGCTCGCCGTCATTACCAGCGACGACGAGACGAAACTGTGTTCTGGCTTCGCAACTCTCTTAAGGTCTCACGATCAGCCACTATGATACTATAATAACACGTGATCATCTTGATCAACACTGTTTCCTTGATCCTTTGCTCGCCGTCGTCCACGATGAGGACGCATCAGACCCTCGATGGTCTCACTCAGCCAGTCCCCTCTGCCCCTTCTTTGGCTCCATCCATGGATCATTCCTCACCGGATGTATGCGCTAGCCTCTTGACCACAACCGTAGACGGTCGCACCGAAGGTTCCTCTTCCCTCTTCACTTCTGCGTCACTGCTCACCGCCAATCCAAAGCGCTCGTACTAAGCATTGGAAATCCAATCACCATCGGCAGAAATCCAAAACTTTGGTTTGTTCCCACAATCTTTTCTCCTTCTCCCACCAATCGTACCGCAAATAGCTCCTATGTCATTCCCGACATTGTCGTTTCTAGTCTCCATTGCAAGATATATGCGCAAGTTCAGATCGCCTATCACATCCCTCTACCGCTCATTTCTTTTATACAGTGTTCGCTCCGGTGCAGGAGGAATTATCATATCGTGCCAGGTACCCATTACTTTCTTAAAGTTGGCAGTCGTATCCACATATAGAGTCTAGGACTTATCTACCAATGGCGTAGTGATAAACGGGCACAAAATTCGCAAGACTTCCTCTATCCTCATGCATGGAGACACGCTCGAGATCCCAGCTTCACGAGGTAAGTCCCACCGTGTCATTCCGCTGCTTTACTCAACGTCTATCTCGTTCAGCATTTCATTGCGTCCTAAACTCGAGACACCTCCCTGCTACGCGACCACCTACTCTCCTCTCTCAACACCACGCATTCAAAGTATGACATGATACAGATGTTCGAACCTCTCTGTTAACGTATCTAGGATTTAGGCAGGTACCGCATCACCTCGCACTGTCTCGGAACGGGCAGCTATGCATCTGTCCACCTTGCCCTCGATACATCTGCACATCGTCAAGTAGCATGCAAGATCGTCCGCAGAAAAGGAGGCAACGATCTTAGAAAAGAGATGAAGGAGGCCACCCTCTTGACATCTCTTCATCATGTATGCGCACCTATTGCCTCCATAAAACTATCCGGCTAAATCCAAATCCAGCCAAACATTAACAGAGTGTATGCTTTTGATTATGACTCGCAGTTTCTCTACATCATGCTTCAGCTCTCAACGGGAGGTGATCTCTTTACTTACATCACAAGTCATCCACGGCGCAAGCTATGCGAGGGAGAAGCAAAATACATAACATTCCAAATATTCAAGGGGCTTCAGTATCTACACGACAAGATGATTTCACATCGCGGTAAGCCTGCCTTACCAACCGATCATTTCTCGTGTTGCCGCGTCAGCATATCCGTGCTGTTGGTGACGATATACAGTCCCAAACTAATTGGCCTATACTCATCGCAGATCTGAAGGTCAACGCTTCTCCTTCTTCCCTGTATTACGTACTAACGTCACTGATAACATCTTCGTCGATTTCTGTTTGCTGGTTTCATCCCTCCTCACCTTCTATTCTTCTACTTGCGGACTCAGCCCGAGAACATTCTGTTACACTGCCCCGGTCCCTATCCTCGCATCCAGATCGCCGACTTTGGTCTTGCCCGTCCGAGAGCCTGGGAAGAAACTCTCCACGTTTGTGGTACGATCTCGTATCTCCCTCCAGAAGGTGTACGTGCATTGGAAAACAAAAACTTGGGCTATGTGGGAATGCCGGCAGACTGCTGGAGCGCGGGAATCGTCATCTTCGCAATGCTGACGTGCGCCCTTTTCACTCTTAATGCTCTTCCATGGACCCATCTTGTTGACTTTTGATCATCTCTCCCTGGAGCTGACGCGTAAACTATGACCATATAGGGGCAGCCATCCGTTTGATTACGGCGACCAGATGCGTGACGATGATATTACTTCGAACGCACAGGATAACAAGGTCAAGGATAGTGGGGATCTCATGGGATTCTCGCAGCGCTCCTACATCCAAGATGAATTAACGAAGCAGCGTATCCTTGATGGAACCGTCTATTTTTGTGAATCTGTCTGGGCTTCGCTAAGAAATGGTGCGTGTACTGCATCTACCCGGGTCGTGTCTCTGCGCGGTAACAGGCAATCTTTCTGTCTGTGACCATGTGTGCACCAGTGCATGCTTTCTCCCCAATGCTAACTACTTCTTGTACCCTCAATATAGCGAAAAATCTTGTTATTAACCTCCTTTTACCTGACCCCAAAAAACGAGCCACAGTATACGCAGCTCTCAAAAGTTTCTGGATCACCTCGGACCTCGTAGACCTAGAACGGGCGTACCGCGAACGGATTCGCTTGGCTACTTCATGATGTCGTTTGTGCGTTCAAATCGAGGATTTCGATTTCCTTCTTGCCCTGAATTCCATCCGACTTCGTTTTTTGCTCTCGTTTGGCTGCAATGTATATTCATTTCCGTCGGTGCATGGTTTGCTTCGCACCATATCCTCGCCTCTCGCCTCACTTGTACCGCATGTAACACCCTGACGCACATCGCTTAATTAGACCATTTCCTTGACTTTCGAATATCATGCATCGAACTTTATTCCGTACAACACCTGTCGTGTCTACTGTCTCGTCGGAAATTAAGCCTTCAAAAAGTTGGCGTGAACTATTGGCGGTAACTGGTTTAGTTCACATAAACTATATACCAATAGAACACTTACAATGAATGTGATCTGATGCAAATGTCGATATCTATGTATCCTGTCAATTCAATGGTCCGCGCGAGATGGGAGACGATACGCACAAAATAGTAGCTATGATCATATCCTTCGTGAGACCTCACCCGAACCTGAACGTCATCGTGTCCACCCTCACGTGCAGCCTTGAGAAATGCCTCAGGATGAAGTTGGTACAGGAAATTATCCGCAGTGCCCTGAAAGTAGCGTCAGCATCTCCATGTGCTCGTCTGACCAGAGTGCGGCATTCGCAATGTGTAAATAAAAAAAGATACACACATAATCGACGAGGATATTGACTGCTCCCTTCACTCTTCCCACAAGGGCAGTTGCATCATAAGTCGACCGCCCTTCTTCCACTCCACCCGTGAGGTACCCCTTGAACGCCTTTTGGCCCCATGGGACAGCGGATGGCTCACAAATAGGGGAGAAAGCGGAGCACGATCGGTACTGCTTTGTGCCTGCAAGCAAGGAGTTGAGATAGATAGTAAGCGCTCCGTGACCACCCATGGAGTGACCAAAGATGGACTGGCGAGAAAAGTCCTGACGGCAACTCGAGTCAGTTACTAGCATTGAAGAGTTGGAAGCGAGACGGAGAACATACGACAGGGATCCCCGCAGCCTCTATGACCTCTGGTAGCTCTTTCGTGACGTGGTCTAGCATGTTGTAGTTCTTTGCCCATCTGTATGCAGTGGCATTAAGGTAGAATCCTGCGCCTGTTGTAGCATGACCCAATTAGTGTGGCTGAGACCCCTCGATATGACGACCGGACTTGCCAACTCCAAAATCCCAAGAAGCGTCTTCGTCCTCTAATCCAGCTCCGCGAGGAGATGTGTCGGGAAAGAGGATCGCAATACCTTCCGCTGCTGCATCACGCATAAATCCACCCTTCTGCGCCCTGTAGCAGTATTGAAAAAATGAAGTCAATACGAATCGCGATGCAAGCTGATCGAATGCTAGAGATCAAGAATAACTGTACAAGGCTCACCCATTGTCCTCAGTGCATGTCAGGCCAGCCAGGTAAACCAAGATGGGCACTTTGCCGTGAGTTGCATTGGCGGGGATGAAGAGGTTGAACTGTGCATCCAGATCACCAAGGACGGGGGACTACGAGCAATGATCATCCGGAGGTATAATCCAGATAGAGGTTAGCGATAGATCCGACAGGTCAGCCTGAGCAGCTCACTGTAAACTTGTACTTTGTCAGTGTTCCCTCGTAATGCTTGTTTGAGGATACTTTCTCGAGTGTGTCTGCCATTCCAACTCGAACGATCTGTTGTGAATAGTGACTGGCGTTGATAAGAGTCTATATCAGGAACCTATCAGAATCAAGAATGTCTCGGGCGTCCGACGGTAAAGTTTCATGGAAAACCAGCCTAGGTATATTAATAAAGATCCTAATGTATAGTAGTTACAACTAATCTTGCTTGCAATCGTGGCATCCCTCCTGCAAGGGAGTCAGGCATGGACATGATCCATTCGAGAGCGACGTCTGTTTGACACATCCCGGTCTTGTGGGCCTTCACTCTCAGCGGTAAATGGGAACGTATGCACCTCTACTCTTTCTTCAAAACAGACAGACTGGATTCGGCAGGTGGAGGTGAAGGCGTTGACCGTAATACTTCCTCCACCCTCCACCTCTCCTTGTCCGAAGCACTGCACCCTATGACATCCGCGCTACCTGTCTCCTCAGTTGTCGTGAGCGCTTCCATGTTTTTCTTCTTCCTCTCTTCCCTACCTTCCCAGCCAACCCATCGCCCGTCAACAACGTACCCTTCCTCTTCTTCCACGCCTGCCAACAAATTTGCGACACCCCCATAAAACTTCCCCGCACTAAATCCTACGTCTTTTCCACGAATGAAAGCATGCGTGTCTTTGAAACCTGATTTATGATTGTCGACGCTTCAATCAAGAGACTAGTTATCGACGAGGAAAGGCCTACCAGCGAGGCTGGTAAAATTGCCTGCAAGTCCACCTGTCCAACCTACCAGATCGAGGTGGTTCACGTTGCGTAGCGTACCAAGGTACGTGCCCCATTGTGCTGACTGTACAGATACCAAACCATCGTTCGGTCCCTCTTGTGCTGCTATGATAGAGTGGGGATACCTACGTGGGATAATAAGCTACGTCAGCGTCTGTTAAATGCCACGACGGGCTAAACTCACTTCCAGGTATCAATTAATCCAGGTTCATACTCTGCTCCCCAGCTGAAGTACCGTACGCTTTCTACATCTGGCGTGCTGTCATTGAATTCTTTCATTGCCTCCCTGGTGAGACTCTCGAATGCCTTGCCATCGCCGCCACCGTTCGGTAGAAATTCTAGGAGAGTAAGGACCGCTGGAAGGTGAGCAGAGGCAAGGGAAAGGAAGTGGGAAGCGAAAGAAGAGCCACGATGCGGTGTGGCGATTGTGGTCAGGCTAAGGACGCGGAAGGTGCGTTGGGCGAGGTGCGTAATGAGATAACGACAGTCGATGCCACCCTGATACACGTATAAGGTGAGAAAGTTTTGGTGACCAAGAACCGCACCATGCTATGACCTATCAAGTGCACACTTCGACCTGGATATGTTTCCGATATCTTGTTTTCAAGGACCTTTGCACGATCGACGGGTGAAGAAGTTGCGGGGACACGGGTGATGAGGACCTCGCAGCCATTGGCCTCAAGAACTTCCTTGATTCCGCGCCAGTGAGACACCTGCAAGGGTGCTATAGCAGGCCCAATCGTGACAGAATCAAACCCCAGGAGGCCATGGCAGAAAACGAGAGGAGCATTTGGAGCGCGGACTAGGGGATCGGAGTCAACCAATTGCTGAATGATAGCAGCATGGGGACGACGTACATTTCTTGCCAAGATTACTATCAGGCAAATCAGATTCATTCAGCACGCTTGTTACACCCTCCATACTGGCATCAGAGTCTGATTGAAACCACCATTTGCGAATGGATGGGGAAGGGGGGATTTGCGGGACCGCGGATGTATGTATTGAGCGGAGAGTGTCAAGGGAGGAACGTAGAGATGATGTGGTATGGGCGAACGAGAGGGTGGGGGAAAGGGTGAGAGTGACGGGGGAGTCTGAGGTAGTCGGGGGGGTTGCGGAAGGAGAGGTATATCGAAAACTGGATATTAAAGGTGGCGGTCTCGAGAGGGGATGGGAGGATGAGAGTGAGGAGGCGAGTCTGGCAGGGGGAGGTGGAGAGGGCAAGATGTTGTCAGTGAGCGCCTCATGGAGTGCATACAATATCGGAGAGGGGGGACGAGAAGAGGGTGGGGACGAGGTGGATGGCGAGGATGAGGTTGACCGCGAGCGGGAGTGCGGCCGGGTGGAAGGACGAGAGAGAGAAGGGAAGCGCAGCAAAGGTGCGGTTGGTGATGGCGAATGGGAGTGGTGTAGCTGGCGAGGAAGGGTGAGCGATCTCGCATGGTGTCCAAGCCCGAGTCCGACGTTTGTCTTTATATTATTCTGTACAGCTGGGAAGGCATTGCACATCGTGCGCGTCGACGACGAGCCCTCCATCCAAGTTGACCGTTAAACTGGAAAGGCTGTGTACTATGACCACCTCCTGCTCATCCATCTTCTCCTTGTATCGGACTTACCTTCGTCAAGTCAACACACTTCCCCACATCTATCTCCGGTGGGCGCATCGCTGCACTTGTCCACCAATATCTAATGCGCGACAGTCACTTTTTCAGGATCAAGGGCGCAGATGACTTCCGTTCAGTACTGAAAACCGAGTCGCTCGAACTTCGCGGGAAAAAGCTCAAGAGGGTATCAAAGGCGAGTGCCCTTTCTCAAGCTCGTCCGCTTGATTTATGTATTCGTTTCAGGATTTGCAACGTCTGCGAGCAGCCAATGAAGGAGATTCCACCGCTTTTGATCGCGTGCTTGATATAGCTTATGGAAGGGTAGGAAGGTTGCGTTGGGAATTAATAGAGGTATGAACACTGGCGTGGTCATATCCACTATTTCAAGCCCTCACGTCTACTAGCCTCTACTCTCAGATACGAATGCTCCACCCTTCCCCCCAATAAACCCGCAGAGAGACAAGACCTGTTCACCTGCTTACTCTCCGGAACTCGTCGCCCTTCTTACTTCAAGCATTTCCCGCACGACAAGGCCATTGCAAAAACATCAGCTTGTTTCACCCCCGGGGTTGCGAGGTCGCGCAAATTCGGATTTTCAAGATACTGTGCTGGGACCACCGGGCAGGCGGCGCGAATACAATATTCGGTGGCGCTTCTTCAAGAATGAATGGAAAAAGGTATACCCTCCTCTTCAAGTATCGCTGCAACAGCCTGTAAATCATGCAAACGCGCACATCTTTGATCCTCCACTCAAGTTTGGTTTCCAAAATGCCGCCACCCTCCAGGAGTTGCTCGCGTTAGGGGAATCGCCTTCAAGGTCACCTCAACCCCCAAACAGGCAAAGGAGACAACAAATCCAGAAGACCTCTGACGCAAATCCGTTTGATGGAGGATTGTCAGTTCGATGGCTTCGACGACGATATCAAGCACTTTTGGGCAGAGTTCCACTTTTGATACCTCGGCCTATGCCACGAGACAACTTCAAACGTATCTATAACGTTCAGCTAGCGGACAACGCGATAACTACATCTAGACCACATGCGTTGCGACTTCGTTTCGCGGATACAGAAGATGTCTCGTGGATGAGTGATATAAATTTCATAGTTCAATCTGGAAGCCGTCATGAATAATTCGACGGGTTTCGTTTCTTTTTGTTTGTTTTTTACGGCTACGGTTTCATACAGTCGACTTGTTCTCGGCGAGTGTCATTAATACGATCGGTTAGATACGTCAAGGATTTGATTCGGCACTCTCTAGCTCTAATCCATGCAGCTCAATGCTGTACATGCCATAGTTGCGGTCTGCTGCCTTGGAAGCCGCAGAGTCACCGAGGTTCTGGTCTACGCCGCACTGGAGGTTCAAAATAACCTTGTACTCGTCCAAGGGAAACATTCTATTTGTGCGGACGCTATCAAGCAAACCCTACAAAAATTTCGAATAGTTAGGATCACGCGCAACGAAGCAAAAAAATGTTTACTTGAGGTCCCAGAAAGAAGAGCGCATAGTATTGCCTAGCTCTTTCAAACTGCGCAAACTGTTCTCCATCACCTATGGTACGAATACTTTGCTGGAGTGCTCGGATGTTTCGATCGACTTTCTTTATGCCAAAATTATTTGCCACCCGTATTCGGCGAGCATTTGCAACAAGGAGCTGTTCTACCAAGTCTTCCAGGCCAAAAAATACGAAACTGCGCGATCGCGGTCAGTAACAGGAACGGTTGGAATGCGAAAGCTCAACCGACTTGTGTTCGTTTTTAAGCAATGTAGTAGATGTGAATTCGTCCAAATCGTTAAGCTCCGAATTCAGGTCAACAATGTATGGATCCGGCTCTCCAGCTTCATGATCAACTTGGTAGTTTCCCTGAATTAAAAATGTCAGTAGATGCATTCATTTTATATGGGCACCTACATGGCGAAATGCTGCATCGAGGTAATAGATGGTCCTACAGCGAATTTCTATCCTGATTGTATGTAGGATGATCTCGGCCAGCTGCGTGTACGTCTTCAACAATGCGCCAAAGCGCCTCGAGTTTCGTGCAATTAGTAAAGATATGTAGTATTCGGAAAGGACACCTACAATGCCATCTCGTGAGATAGAGGCAAGCTAAGTTGAGTGTCTTTGGAAGTGTCATGTAGGGAAGGAAAAGGCGATGAAGACATTTCTGACGAGAAAGCCGAAAAAGGATCCAAGTGCGAGGCAGCTGATGTGGGCGAAAATGAACCGTCCGGAGAAGATTTTAAAGCGTCTAGTTCCTGAGTGAACCAGGCCTAGGGAGACATACGTCAAAGAGCAGTGAACGAATTAAATGAACTGCTCCACATACGATACTTCGGTAGAGGCTACATAGCGCAGAAATATTGCGAACCGAGGGGTTAAGATCACGTTTATCCACAGAACATTCAGCCAGGTAACCCATTTCTAGATGACTTTCTTGGCGGCATAGCTGCTGTTTAATCACGCGATCCTGGGGGTGAAAGCAAACTTAGTTTTCGCCGTAACACAGCCCAAAGTAAACCGACCTCTGCCGCAAAAAACTCAGATAAACAAGGGCTTAACTCAGACTTCTGTGCCCACTGGGCTGCAAGTGACGGTGATGGATGTCCCTCGTGGCCACCCTTGGACACGAGAGCTTGGAAACGATGGCTGCATCGTTGATAGAATTGGATAATAACGCCGACAATAAGCCTAGAGTACTTTTCACGGTGGAAGGGTGTCGTGCGAAGCATTGCACACAGGGAATTGATCAAGGCCATCAGTTCCGTAGCCGCCTATGGAGAGCTTAACAAAGACAAAAGTGACAATGTAAATAACGCACCTTAAGAATAGGCCGAGGACTGAAGCGGGTAGACGATATATCGGGTTGGAAGCTGTCAGGGGCTGTAATGGTCAGTCGACAAACCAGACGTCACCAAACTGAGCGTACGCACCAGACACTGCATGATGAAACAATAAAGATATCTTCTCCTCCAATTGTGGCAAGTACACTTTAAGAACGAAATCATCCAACACCTCGCTTGCGGAGCGTGCGCTCTCCAAGCCATCAGGTAATACATTCGCCACTCTACCCAAAAAAACGAGGGTCGGCTGGAACAAAACACTGACATGGAATGCGTCTGGTTTGATTAACAAACGATGGTGTTGTCCAGCACCAAGGGCGCGCTCATCAGAACCAAGGGTAGACAAAGCAGTTTGCACCGCATTCTCCGAGGGACTCTGCACGAGTCCCGGCATGGTATCTCGGAGAACGCGTATGAGTTCATCCTCATGCCTCCGAAGGAGTTTTCCAGTTGTTTTAGTATCCGTGTCTGCAAATCGAAAAATTCCCTGTAATATGCATGACTAAGAGAACTAATAGTGGTACTCGGCGAATACCTTGAGCTTGTCTCGTGTAAATCTTCCTTCGCGAAGTACCTCATTGATGGAGGTGATTGGATTCCGACCCGTGGCGGCGCTTCGTTCCTCGTCAGTCAGATAATCGTTGAGCAGAGTTCGAACCTAATATATTTTTGTTAACGCTGACATTTGTGACGCTCGAAGGCAAAAGCACCTCAGTTTGTATTGGCAACCACACATCGGCTATGGGGAAAAGGGTTCCCGGCTTGGCGCCAGAGGAGTCTTTGAAATGTCGTCTCTGAAATTGGATTACTGACTTCGGATCCAACCAGGACCAAGCTGAGTCGCACTCACTGATCCGATACGGTTGGCGACTTCGAAGACTACGCGAAGACCTTGAGTTACAGCATCCAGTTTGGAGAAGATTGTCCAAAAGAGGTCTTTAAGGATCTCCTGATCGTGATGCTTCAAGGTCGACTCCAGCGCAGCGAGGCGAAGGCTAGACGTTGTTGTAGATGCACTGTGAGGGGTAAGAGTCATGTGGACAGAGCTCATTGTAACAGATTGGTCGGAAGCAAAGATGTACCCTCCATCAGATTTGGATGCAAGGGCCGCGGTTGTGGAAAGGACTGAACTTCTCTTCGACTCTTCCGCCCGCTCTTCAACTTCATCGACAGTCGATTCGATTAACGAGAAAATCTCGCTTTGTAACCGTTGCATGACAGAATCGAGAGCACTCCCTAGTTTGCCTAGAATAGCTAGAGATTCCAGAAGTGTCTCCATATAAGTGAATGAGTCTGCTTCGGTATTGATAACGGAGTGACCAAGGTGTAAAGAGTTCGGCACAGTCAATATGCCGAGGTTTGAAGATGACGACACTGACGCCGATATTGACGCCGATATCTCTTGCATACTAACACTAGTACAGAAATTAGCGTCGTCGAGGTCATAAGGGATATCATTCGGTCGGATCGCCAGACCGTGAAGGTAACGGGAGAGACGAGTGCCTTGAGTGTTTTGAGGAAATGAAGTTAGATGGGCTCGGATTGAGCCATCTGGGGTATTCGTTTGCGCTAATTGGCACTCGAACTCCACTTTGGGTACTGAACGCGTTGATTGAGAACGGCAGACAACCCTGTTAGACGCCACATACGTATTGATTGGCCGGGTGAATACGGTGCCCACCGCGTGTCACACCAGAATGACTTGAGATAAAGATGGTTGTGGAGCTCGTCGACCAAGATATCTCGGAGTGCCTGAAGGTGATAAGCCTCCTGGCAGATCGAGAAGACGATATGCGGGACTTACGGTCTCTTGTCCAAGAAGATATGCGCGTAAGTCTGTAACGGCACCAATTTCTTGCATGTCGGGTTTGTTGATCAATTTAAGGCTTCGTATAAGTAAAACTGACGCCTGTATAAGACGCTTCTCAGAGATTAAACCCTCAAGGGCATCTGGGACAGATTTCAAATGTTCGCTGGGGTGTATTTAGCATTTGCGCGTGAGCGGAGAAATTCAACGCACATCTGGTCCAACAAATGCATCATTTCTTCCAGAGTCTGTCCCCTGGCCCACAGCTGAACAAGATCCGCGCGTTTACCACCGAGGGATTCTCTGGTTTCTTGAAGAGCAACCCGTGCTTCCTGGACTTGTGCTTGAGCCTGCCCCAGGTGGTTCAAAAGAGCGGCATGTTGCGGCAATGCATCGGCGAAAGCCTTGTAATGTTCTGCCCAGTACTTTGAGTCGGGAGACACCAGGCTGGAGAGAGTACTACTGACGATCAACCGAGCCTTTCAGTGCTTGTGAGAGCATTTCCTTGGTTTTTCTGAACGAGAACATGCTTTTGCCGATAGAAGTCTCGTCCAGCAATGAGAGGGCTAGGTCTACATTGTTGAACTAAGAGATGTTGTTAGTACTTCGAGTCAGTTGTCTCGGAGAACACTTGCATCAGGATCAATCACAAACTCCCACTCATCTCTAATCTGGTCCAGGATAGCTGGGGTATATTCGTAAGTCTAAGTAATGGCCGCGTACCGGGGGCTGTAAAATAACAATAGTTGGTACTGACCGTCTATTTCGCCAGCATTAGCCTTTGTGGTAGGTCTCCTGTAAGGCATGCCCTCCTTTATTCAGGCTCCTTCCCACCCTTGTGCTGGAGGGGCATATCCTAGTTTGCGTTTGTTTAGTACATTTTAAACTCAGCTTTCTTCCTGAGCCCTTCCAGCAGCGGACAACTGTTCCACAAGGTTCATATCCCTCGAGGACAATGGGCTATCAGGCTCTGTGTTAGCTGGCCCATTCTATCATGTTCTGGCATGCACTGCCAGGACAAACCACAGTCAGTTGCCAGTTCACACATGTGCTGCTAGATTATGATAGTATTTAAAGTTAAAATGTGATCTCATGTGCATGATGATTGGCCCATTTGTTTACATAGTACAAATTGAACACATCTAGTGAATAAGAGAAATGAAAGTCAGGAGGGAGAATTCCATCACCATATACAGGAATCAAATGAGCTGCATGATATATTACATCTAAATGCTTGACAGATTGAATGTGCTGGCCATGCTGGTCCACAAGTGGACAGATCTTCCAAAAGCCTGTGACAGGATCAGGAGCATTACCTATTCACACAAACTGGTCAACTAAAGCACAAGGATAGACCTTGCCCTCATATATGAAAGAAAGAAAAGGCACACCTACTCAATTATCATACCCCTCATACCTCACCTCTTGTGGTCAACAACTAGAAAAACACAGTTATGGTGTTGATCCTGTCTGTGCCACCTTGGTGTTGCACAGATCCATTCCTGCCACATACCATGAACTCTGAATACATCGGATGGGGCATAAAACATAGCTGCAGCTGAGTGAAAAACAGAAATGGGGCCATTGAATAAATTGATGGCAGTAATACAAACAACTGCATTGGAATCTGTGGCTGAGAGGCAGTCTGAGTCCTAAATAGTTTAGGGCTGGTAAAGATAAGGAAACATGAGGAGGAAGCAAGGTGAGCATGAGTACAGCAAGAAGTCCATTGTGGGAATGAGGAAGTATACTTATGTGAATAAAGAGACAGAGATGAAAGACATGAGGCATGATGTTAGGATGATGTCATGGACTAGGCCTCATGTCATATGAGATGTCCCATGGTCACATGACTTTGAAAGTGAAAGAAAGCATTAAGTATAAAAATGAAGAAAAAGTGAAAAATGTAGTGTATAGGTCCTGAACTATAACACTACCCCCCATTCACCAGATTCAAGGTCTAACTGAGAATCAGTGAATTCAGTATAGAAGGGACTGGTGGGTGAAAGTTACAACTTGGGTCCAGTGCCAATCAGGCCTGGACAAATACCAACATACTGCTGCTGTCCTGCTCTGGATGGTAGGCTGCACTGAGAACTTCTCCCAGATTACCCTCGAGAAGTATCAAAGGATGATCTCTGCCATGGACTGGCCAACATGGCAGCAGCTGGAAAAAGAAGTCAAAGAGCACTTCCAAATAGATGTGCTCAAAGAGGAAAGTTATCAATGGCTACTCACCCTCCAGCAGGGCAACTTGCCAATCAAGGTTTTCACACAGCAATTTGAGCTGCTATGACAAGATGCTGACCTTGCAGCGACAGACAACAATATGCTCCGCCTCTATCTGTTATAGTTCAGGACCTATATGCTATGTTGTTAAACTTTCTTATCTTTCATACTTAATGTTTCCTTCTCACTTTCGAAGTCATGTGACCAAGTGCACGTGACCGTGAGACACGTAACCTGAGGCCTAGCCCATGAGGTTATCATGACATCATACCTCATGTCTTTCATTTCTGTCTTCTTTCCCATGAGAATGCAAAAATAGAAAACCTCACACTCAAAGAAGAAAAGACTCTGGATGAGTCACAACATAATGATAAAGGGTTTGGTTCCATGGGAATCCAAGCCATTTCTTCCACCTCTCTCTCTCCAAACTTCGAAACTAAATTATCTCTGGAATCCTCTAGGATGGACATTGAAACGGGGTGAACGGAGAGAAACAACTAAAGTTGGATGACACCTAATCTAGGCATCGGGCAACTTCTGCAACGGTGCGGACGGTGCGAGTGCGAACGTCTAACCAGACATGTACGAGAACGTGGTATTCGAGTACGAGGAAATTAATGGTGCCCAAGTAAATCATGTACTTGGCACAAGATGATGAGCGTGCAGTAATGTGCACGAAGCCGGCAAATGCAGAGTATGAGATTAGGAAAGATAGGAGTGGTAGTCAAGAGAACAGGCCCCTAAGTAGGAGAGTATTCAAGTGAATAGGACTGAGGAGTAGACGACGAAGGGAGAGGGTTTATATATGTAAGTATGGGGTGTTTAGGGTAGGTCGTCTGAGTCCTAATTGATTGAGGGCCGGTGTGAGAGAGTGAACATGAGGATAATGCAAGGTAGCCATGAGGACGGAGAGAAGTCCATGTGGGAAGAAGGAAGTGTCCTCATGGGAAAAGGAATGGAAATGAAAGACATGAGGTATGATGTCATAATGACATCATGGGCTAGACCTCAGGTCACGTGAGAGATCTCACGGTCACATGTGAGAGTCACGTTGAAACGGGACGAAGACAACAAATGGAGCACAACACCTAATCTAGGCGTTGGGCGACTTCAGCGACTATATGAACGGTACGGTTTCGGGTGTCCAGCCAGACGTGGACAAGGACGTGGTATTCTGCAACGAGAAAGTTTACGGTGCCCAAGTATAACATGAACTGGGCATGAGGAACGACGAGCAAGCAGTAATGTTGCTTGGGAGACAGCAAAGGCAGAGTAAGATTGACTAAAGAGCTGTTTACAGTCTCAATAGTAGAAAGGTAAAAGTAAAGGTAGGAGTGGTAATCAAATGAACAGGCCCCGGAGGAGGAGGGTATTCAAGTGAATAGGACTGGGGAATAGATGACGAGGGGAGAGGGTTTATATATGTAAGTACGTAGGGTTTAGGGTAGGTCATCTGAGCCCTAATCGATTGAGGGCCGGTGTGAGAATGAAAGGAAGTGAGGGAACCATGAGGACGGTGAGAAGTCCGTTGTGGGAAGAGGGAAGCGTCCTCATGGGAAAAGGAATGGAAATGAAAGACATGAGGTGTGATGTCATAATGACATCATGGGCTAGACCTCAGGTCATGTGAGGTGTCTCACGGTCACGTGCACTGGTCATGTGACTTCGAAAAGGAAAAGAAATCATTAAGTTTGAAAAATAGAAAAAGTGAAAAACGTAGCGTATAGGTCCTGAACTATAACACACGTGACTTCGAAAAAGAAAGAAAATGTTAAGTCCAGAAGTGAAGAAAAGTAAAAACGTAGCGTATAGGTCCTGAACTATAACACTACCCCCCATTCACCAGATTCGAGATCCAGGTGAGAATCGGTGAATTCGGTATAGGAGGGACCGAATGGGTGAAAGAGTGACATGAATTTGGACTCAGAGATGCCCCGAATAGGTTGTGGGGTGTTTGGGTGTGAAGTGTGAAACTCAGTGATTGCGTCTTGCACATGTTTTTGTAATGGAGTGGAACGGCAAGAACCAACTCCAACGAGGGCGGCCTAGCCTCTAGCTAGGATGGCCCGAGTGTCGCCAAGAACGATAAATACGATAGTAGCCCTATAGCAGTGGCTAACCGGCAGAAAGAGAGGATGAGCGGTACTCAAGTATCCCAGGCCCCACTAGGTGGAGGATAGAACAAATGAATAAGACTGGCTAGTCCAGTTGCATCGCTACCACTATATATACTACTACGAGAGAGTGCATGGACCATGCTGTGTACTCTAGGGTAGGTCTAAAGGTAAGGAATGTGGTAGCCGTGAGGCATGATGTCATAGTGACATCATGGATCTAGGCAAAGTCTAGGTCGACCTGTAGGCACGTGATCGTGGGAACTAGCATGTGACCCTAAGGTACAATAGATAAGATAAACAGTGGCCAAGTCACGTGATCATGGGAAGGAGTCACGTGACCTCGAAAGTGATGATCGTAAGTCCGGGATAAGGAGAATGCAATGAACGTAACGGTAAGCGGTAGTGTCATAGCCCAAACTACAACAGTTTTAAGTTAATGGCGGGTTCCCAGGTGTAATCCACCTCATCCCATCCCTTCCAGTGGATAAGGTATTGTAGTTTCCTGCGATGAAGCCTTGACTGGACAATACGATCGACTTCGTATTCTTCGTGATGGTCTTCGGTCACGGTAATGGGATCAGGTTTAAATATGTTTTGTCCATCCAGCAGGGCTTTATAGGGTTTTACACGGGAGATATTGACAGTGGGGTGGATGGAAATGGAAGAAGGGAGGGCAAGGGTGATGGCGTTAGGTAGTATGGTGGTGATACGGTAGGGGCCAATGAATTTTTGCGTTAATTTTCGCATGGGGAATGGGAGAGAAAGGTGTTTGGTGGAGAGCCAGACTAGATCTCCAATAGAATAATCAGGAGTGGAAGAACACCTGGATGTTTGTGCGTGCGACATCCTATTGCGGGTTTTTTGTAGAGTAGCAGCGATTTCTTCATGATTGCATCCCATAGTTTTACCGAACGACCCCCCAGGAGTCGTAGTGGAGTGTGTGGGCTCCATTCCCATGCGTGGAGAGTAATTTTGCATGATGGAAAAAGGTGTGGTACCCGTGGCAGTGGTAAGGGTGTTGTTGTGCACGAATTGCGCCATTTTCAGCCACGAGGCCCAAGTCTCCTGCTTTTTAGCAACATAAGCTCGGAGATACATGATGACTTCTCGATTGACCCGTTCCGTCTGACCATCTGTTTGGGGATGGTACGCCGTGGAGAGTTTCTGCTGGATGCCAAGTACTTTGCAAAGTTCCTTGGTGAACTCCGAGACAAACTGTGGTCCTCTGTC